>JAKCPI010013695.1:0-96942 GCA_023213315.1 Euborellia annulipes
AATATTGGAAATGAATAAAACTCTGAAACTTCAATTGTCTATAACTCGGAAACGGCGCATCCAATTCGCATCGGATTTTTTGTAATGAGTTTAGAATTTCCTAGAGAATATTCACATGGAACTAAAATTGAATAATTAAGAATATATTTTTTCTTTAATCTAACCACCCGTTCAACCTATAAAATGATAGTAAAAAGGATCATCGTTCTATATTCTCTTAAATTTTCCCTTTTATCTGTATATAAAATTTTCAAACAGTTTTTTTATTTTTTACTTTCTCGTATAGAGAAAGTTATGTAATCGTAAAAAAATTCGACTTCGAGATTTTGATGTTTCTCCACGTTTTAGACCTCCCTGAGTCCAAAAAAACCATTTTTGGCATTATGTCTGTCTTGTGTGTGTGTGTGTGTGTGTGAACACGATTGCTTAAAAACCAAAGCAGCTAGATCGATGAAATTTGGTATATGCTCCTTACACTAAAATTGTAGATTTCTCTCAACTTTTGGAGTAAATACGTCACTTGGAAGTAGTACTTTACTTAAAAAGTTTTTTCAAAAATTTGGAAATTTTCAATTTTTTTGTTATATTATGATAAAATACTCTATTTTAAAAAGTTTTTATTCTTTGACATTTTTATGAAAACTGAATAGTTTTTGAAATAATCAAAGAAAAAGCATTTGTTTATATTTACCCTTTTTTTAATGACACCTGTATGATTTTGTTTTGATTTTTTATCAAAATTAACGAATATTTTCTATTTCTTCTTTGATTATTTCAAAAACTATTCAGTTTTCGTAAAAATGTCAAAGAATAAAAACTTTTTAAAATAGAGTATTTTATCATAATATAACAAAAAAATTGAAAATTTCAAAATTTTGAAAAAACTTTTTTAAATAAAGTACTACTTCCAAGAGACGTATTTACTCCAAAAGTTGATAGAAATCTACAATTTTAGTGTAAGGAGCATATACCAAATCTCATCGATCTAACTGCTTTGGTTTTTAAGTAATCGTGTTCACACACACATCCAGACGTAATTCCAAAAGAATATACGAGAAAGTCTCGGGGAAGTCAATCCCCATATTTTTTTTATTTATTTCTCTTTATTAGCAATCTCCGCACTCCCAAAGTTAAACGCCTACGATCCGAAAAAAAAGTTTCACTTGCATCGTGGTTTCATAAAACCACACAATGATTTTTTTTTATTAAATAAACGAATATTATATAAATTTTAAATAAGAAACTTAGGGGTTGTCAACATATTACGTAACGCGTTAGAGGAGGGAGAGGCATGGGCGTAACTAGGGGGGTGCCGGGGGGCATGGCCCCCCAGAAAGCTACCTGCCTCAAGAAAAAAAAAGAAAATATGGGGCTTTCCAGGCCCTCTGGAGAATAGCTGGTCCCATGCCCCCCCCCCCCAGCCAAATTCTCTAGTTACGCCCATGCAAACACAGACAGACCATATCGCGAAAACCACTTTTTTGGATTCAGAGGACTTCGAAACGTGTATGCCCTTCAAATTCTCGAACATCGAATTTTTGACATGAATCCAATACTTTCTCTCTCTATATTAACATATATAGGTAAGAGAAAGTAAAAAGAGATGACTCGTTTTAGTGTCTGATAAGGGTATTTTTTTCTTAAATTTACTCAGTAAATTAGAGTATATTCACACAATTTGAGTGATTCATCCCTTTGCCACCCCTCCTGAAAGGTCAGAGGGTCAAATGATAGCCACCCTTACAGATGACGTCATCATATGGATACCAACGTAGATATATGTGCATCATCATTATCGTAAAGACTAAAATAAACTCAATCTAAAAATAAACCAAATTCGATATAATCTTGACTATGAACCTTTTGACATATAAATTATTTCCAAGCGATTATAGATTATCTTACTAAGAAGATATAATTGAGGCCTATAAGAGATTAAAAACTTTTGTTTACAGATTTCCACTTAGCAGATTGATACTGATAGAATGAATTATTGATAAATAAGGAATTTTCCTTCTTTCATTTACGTCAATTATAAGTAGACATTTAATTCAGGTTTTTGTTATTTCTGCTTCAAGGAAAATTACTTCTGTTTGGTTCTATTTGATTGAAATTTTATAAAATTGCATGTTAAAGAATTAACAATCTGAAAATAAATATTACTTCTAATAAATTATTAGAAGTTAATTATGCTGGGACAAATCGTAAAGTTTATGGAAAAAACCCCGGCTCACCGGAGTTTTTATGAAGAAAAACTGAAACGTACTATGCATTGCGTTGGCTCAAAATAAATATCCGAATATTTAAAAAATTTTGTTTAATTTTTCAATAACATTTGGTTCTTACAACTTCCAATATTGACAAGAAAAATACCGTAAATTAATAATTTATTTGAAATATTTTAAATTATAGATTTTATGAAGGTTCAGATAAAGTAAAAGGCTTATATGCTTCTCGACTCTGTAGTTAAAAAAAAATTAGCTACCTGCCAAAACGAGAAGGATATAATATAAACTGCTCTCTCCTAAAATCAAACCAATCCACTCTCTTATTTATAGGAGTTGATGGCTGAACGCATGATCACTGATGAACGAAAGGGCAGAAAACAGTCAAAAACAAATTAAGATAAAATTCTATAAACATTTCAGTCGTTCCTTGCGGCCTTCATCGTGGTTAGTTTTCAAATAATTCAATGAGCAAACGTCAGATTGTTTATGCCTTGATGTAATTAAACAAAAAACTCTATCTAACATATGATACATGTAATTAATTCTTGAATTCCCCCTGATTCCAGAGAACTAAACCCCTTTTAATTATATGATCTAATTTGGGAGTTATTGGCGATCAAAGTTAAGCTTATTTTCGACCTTAATGACATCAACACTCAATTTTCTATATTATCGAAAAAGCTTATTTAGCATTGTCTGATCAAAACCAAATTTTTACCAGAGATTTATAATTAAAAAATGAGTTTTTTTCTAAAGTTTCATTGAGATTGGTAAAGAAATAAATAAAATATTGACTATTTTGTAAATTGAGTTTTAGAATTTGGGATCCCGGATGGGTAAAGAGAGCGCTCTGTAAACCGGGTCTAGGCTTGAATCTGAGATCCCAATTCTAAAACTCAATTTACAAAATAGTCAATATTTTATTTATTTCTTTACCAATCTCAATGAAACTTTAGAAAAAAACTCATTTTTTAATTATAAATCTCTGGTAAAAATTTGGTTTTGATCAGACAATGCTAAATAAGCTTTTTCGATAATATAGAAAATTGAGTGTTGATGTCATTAAGGTCGAAAATAAGCTTAACTTTGATCGCCAATAACTCCCAAATTAGATCATATAATTAAAAGGGCTTTAGTTCTCTGGAATCAGGGGGAATTCAAGAATTAATTACATGTATCATATGTTAGATAGAGTTTTTTATTTAATTACATCAAGGCATAAACAATCTGACGTTTGCCCAGTGAATTATTTGAAAACTATTCATGCTATAGAAATTTCGATTATAAATTATTAATCTGTATAAAAAGTAAAGAAAAATGATATATCATATGTGGAATATTAATTAATTTTTCCAGACATCATGTTGTGATAAACAATCGTCAAAAGGCCTGGATGGCATTGAACCTGTTCAAGAGTGTAAATAAAACTATTTGTCGTAAATTTTCTCTGTCATATTTCTTAAATCATATATTTTGATTGTCCTTAATGGATAGCAGGTTCTTCAAGCAATATTTCAATAAAAAACACAATTATTTTTCATTTTCAGGATTTTATTCATTATATATATAAATAAAATTTTCAGTACCGCATAACCTGTACTTAATTTTGACAATTTAGCTTGCCGCTGTCTCCGTATAATTATAAGAAATTTTTTTATAATTAAAAAAAGAATATTTTGATGTTGTACTATACATAATTATATATAGGCCTATATGTGTGGGTGTGATTAGTTTTTTGTTTTTTTCTTTTGACTTGTGCCAGCTCTCATGTTGTAATATTGTGTTTTTGCAGATCTGATGATGGTCATTTGAGTGACCGAAACCGGGGGTATATGTGCACACACAGTCATCAAAAGAATAAAATCCTGAAAATGAAAAATAATTGTTTTTTATTGAAATATTGCTTGAAGAACCTGCTATCCATTAAGGAGTAATCTTCCAATTGAGAATTGTATACTATTTAATATATATGCATAAATTTTTTATTTTCAAAGATTTTATAATTAATGGAGTGATTTCTATTTTGTAGGCCTCCCTAAAAACTGAATTTTTCTAACACCAATTTTAAGTCGACGTTGTTTACAAATTTCCGCTAAAAATGCTCATTACATCGGTAGAATATGCAGACAATTGAACAAAATAGAACTTCGCTGGCGACCCGGGGGGGGGACCAAGACATGAAACAGCAGAGGAGGAATCCCCGACGATATCAAAACGGAGACAAATGGAGAGGCCTATGTCTGACTCTGCTGAATGAATAAGTAATTTTATAACTTTAAAATCTAATTTCATTAGTTAATAAATAAGGAATTACATATATAATATTTAAGATATTATATACAACGAGTATGTAAGCCGCGAGAGGGAGATTTATATAATTCCAATATTTATTAATTCATATACCCGAAAAGAGTAAGGGTGTGCCGCCGGGATTTGAACCTCGGATCCTCCAATTTGTACTCGGTGTGCCTTTACCACTAAACCACAGCACGGCATTCGGGTATACAGTATGAACTCACTCAGAAAGAAATTTTAGAGAAATGGAGTCAAAGTCAAAGTTTGCAATAAAATGATCAAATAACTCTGAAATTATTTAATTTTTACTCTAAATTGTATCGCTTTCTTAGCGAGCCGCCCTGGGAACTCCTTTGAATAGTTGCATTGGGATAGGGAGTCACAATTGGAAACTTGATTTGAACTTGTCAACTCTGCTAGGCATCATCTCCTTCCAATATAGAGTAGGCTATAAGTAGAGTTGGGAGAAATCAAACACTTTAATCAAGGCAGATGTTTCGGTAACTAAAAGGTGTAAAGAAATTGGACTAAACCAGGGAATAAACTAAATGCTGGTTTTATTCCTCCCGACTCCATCCAATCTCACCCACCCATGGGCGTAACTAGGAGTGTGCCGGAGGGGGCATGGCCCCTCCAGAAGGCTCGTGCCCCCCCCCCCCAGAAAGCTCCCTGCCCCAAGAAAAATTGAGAAAATATGGGACTTTCCAGGCCCTCCGGAGGATAGCTGAATTCTCTAGTTACGCCCATGCACCCACCCAGCATCCAACCTAATTTATTTCAATTTGTCGCCAACTTCCTACGTATTTGTTTAAAATTATATTAAATGGAATTCTCGCTGTATTGACGCAAATCAAGTGCATAAACAATTTAAAATAAATAAAATGATAAAAATATTAGCGAACTATCCAAAAAAAAAATCAACAGGTTTAAAAAAATTTTAATCTCATTTTTTTTATTCTGCGAAATGGATTTGTTATCAAGCAATATTTTAATCTTTTAGATATTAAAATAATTATTTAATTTGATCAAAAGTACAGAGAGAGCTTTTAATGATCTGATATGATAAATTTGACAACCAGAGTACGATAACAATTTGATAGGCTAATAAGGGAGATAAGATAAAAAGATGAGTGCTCCAAGATAAAATAAATTTACCTATCGACTCCAAATTTGCGTTTATGTTATGAATTCCCAAACTAATAACTTCTCCATTTCAGACTTTTCAAAAACCTCATTTGGGGGCAGGGAGGGGGGGACATTTTTTTTAAAATTTTATATTATTTTATTAAATATCTTTTGGCCAAATTTGAGTACTTATTTGTAAGTAAATTTTAAGAAAAAAACAGTTTGCCCCCCTCAAGAAAAAGTTGAAATAACGCCACTGGTCATATTTAATAGGGGGAAAACATCAAAATTTTTGATAACGTATCCATTTCATTTAAAAATAGAAACCAAAGGCAGGCATTCGTATACTTTATACGTTAATTGCACATTTATAAAAAGAATACTTAGAATTGCAATTGTCGTAATTATCGTGATCAATCTGATGTTGTTTGTCCTTGACATCGAAGAGGCGCCGTCCAGTCAGCTCTAGCAGATGTGCCGAGATATTTACACGATGATAAAATCAAGCTCTTCTCCCTCCAACACAATTCCATTTTCCATAAAAATTATAAATTTTGGATACGGATAGAGCTCGCATACTTCCTGGGGCTTCATTTTACTATTCATTGTAAATTCCTCTTCCTTTCACCAATTAGACTTCAGGGATGCTGAAATATACATCGATAAAGATAGGAAGGAGAATTCCAAGATACAGATGGGCAGAAAGAATATATTTTTCATTCTTTCTGACCATTCTGTATAGTTTTATAGAGGCCAACATGTCTCTGTTTGGATTATTGAATTTTACTCTTTTCTCCCCTTTTATACTCCCTGGACCTCTTCCCCGTCTTCGGGGTTGCTCGAATATTTTCAATTTTTACTTTCTCTTACCTATGTATATGTAAATATATAGAGAGAGAAAGTATTGGATTCATGTCAAAAATTCGATGTCAAGATTTTGATGAATATACACGTTTTGAGGTCCCCTGAATCCAAAAAGTGGTTTTCGCGACATGGTCTGTCTGTGTGTCTGGCTGTCTATGAACAAAATATCTCAAGAATGTAAAGAGCTAGGAGATTGAAATTTTATTTTAAGTTAGGTACCCCCTTGGGACGTAACACGGACCTTTTAAACAAAATCGGAGGGGATACATTTAATTTTCTTTGATCCGAAACTTATCGCTATTCTGTGAGCGTGAGGCTTTTAATTTTTGGCTGCACCTGCCATAATAAAATGATCAAATACCAATGTCCTAAACCATCGTCATGAGACGAATGGTAAGTTTGGTCTAAAGTTCCTGAATGTCCGAGCTGAACCTCGGTGGTTTTTTCTTTTGATAAAATTAAAAAAACTAAAAAGGTACATCAGTAAAGTACTAGTACCCGAATTTTCCCAAAGATGAGATCTAGCGCAATTTGATGGTGGTGCTAGAAATAGTATATATTTAAAATTCGAAAAACAATAGAGCCGTTTTCGAGAACTGTTGTGCTTACAAACTTACAGTGAGGGACAATATTAAGTCCGACCCATCACTTTTCTACTAGTGATTAATTCATTGTTTAAAAAAAAAAAAATATATATTTTTTAATGGAAACTTTCCTGGTTCAAACCTAGAAAATTTCCACTAAAGATTTTCATTTTCTTTTATAAAAACAATGAAATAATCACAAGTAGAAAACGCCAGGGTGGGACTTAATATTTTCCCTCACTGTACATACATAGCTCGTTTAATAGTATAAGATAAGATTACTAAATGAATAGCCATACAAAAAAAATAATAATTTTAATTCGCACCGTTAAATGACTCGAAAAACGCAGTTATAATGAAATATTTAATATAGTTTTTAGATTATATATATATATATATATGTGTTTTTTTTTGTACCTATACGTCTTTCAATAAATCACTCACTCTCAAACTCTCAAGTGATTCAGAGAAAATTTATTTTATCTTAAAAAAATAAAAAAATCCAACCCATTTTTAGATGAGAGAGATGAGATATTAATTAAGTCAGAAACAAGCACGGGGCTTGCCCAAATCTTCTTATCATAAACTGATAAGCGCGCAATTAATCATTTTGATTTAATTTTATATAATTGGAAGTTGATATGTTTTTAATATTATTTTTAAATGAGAATAAATTTACCTTTTCAATACTTTTATTTCATATAAATTATGGGATGGAGTCAGACAAGGAAAGAGTAAAAAAAATCTGGTGTGACAAAGCACAGCACAAAGCTCGGTGATCGGAAGTTGTGTACTGTGCAGATTTTTTTGTGTCGAGATATATTTAGTTGCCCATAGCAACAAACTTGACCACTTGCGTTTCAGACTTTGCTTTGAGCTACGAATGCTTTTACATCAGTAAAGTGTACTTCAAACAATTTTCATGAAAAATTTTACAGACATATTTTTTAAAGAACATCTAAAAAATAATTGATTTATGAATTTTAATCAAAATCGTTAGTACCGATTTTGAGAAAATCAAGAAAAACTGAAAAAGTACATCAGTAAAGTACTAGTACTTTTTGGCCGAATTGGTTCAAAAGCTTCGTGACACGTCTCAGAGGGGTACCTAACTTAAATATGAAATTTCTACGTTTTAGCTCTTTCCGTTCTTGAGATATTTTGTTCACAGACAGAGCATGTAGTGAAAATGAATGGCATGGTCTTTATTTGTTAAATTTTTATAAAATCTTTCGGGGAGCTGTCAAGGTTTAATATCTCCAAGGAGCCAATAATCCAGGGGATTAGAAACGTTTCTGTTGATAATATACACTGTATAGTTGGTGTTTAACTCCTTCATTTGTCATTCATCAGGTGAATCCCTTTTAACTTTTTCTTTGTGTGTATATATTTTAAGGAAGCGGGAAAAAGAAAAAATAAATTCTTTTTCTTATCTCAAATGGATAAACATAATCAATTATTCTAAAGTTTTGTTGTTTTCTAAAAGGCTAATTGAACTTTTTATAATTTCAGGTTTTTTTTTTAATTTTTGAAAAAAATAATACTTGAATAACCGGAATCAAGAAAATGTGTGAACAAGCGATTATCATTTGTTTTTTTTCTACATTTGTAAGTAGCCAACAAAAATTCTGTTTTTTTTTTAGTAAAACAAACAGGCTATCAATAACATTCTAACCTTGATTTGTATTTATAATAAACTGGCTATTCAGGGGAATCCTTACGACAATTTCGGCCTTCCTCCAGACCTATGATGTAAATACTTTGCATTGGAATTCATTTTATCGTTTTTTTAACTTTCGGCTTCTAAGGCTAAAGACGTTAATTTAAATACGATATATTAGGGAGTTCAGGCACATTTATTTATACAATTCGGTATCCATCTAACTCTTAAAGATTTATATTATAATAAATCATTTTTGACTAATTTAAATTAAAGAGTCTGATTTAGCGTTCTGGTAAACAAGTACAGAATGCACCTTAAAATAACCAGAAAAAATTGTGTGCTGTGCGGCCAGTCACACCAGATTACCCCCCCCCCCCCGAGAAACTCCTCTGGATCCGCTCTTGATTTAAAGAAATTTCATTTTTTTTAACCGAAGATTGATTACTCAGATCGGAATAAAGAAATTTCTGAATTTAATTGGAATTTCATCTTGCTTTTACCATTGGAATTTTTGAAGTTGAATTTGGAATGCAGCACAATCCAGTGGCGGATCCAGAGGTGTTTCTCGGGGGAGGTAATCTGGTGTGACTGGTCGCACAGCACACAATTTTTTCTTAATTTCGGTAATTTAAAGGCGCATTTTGTACTTGTTTGCCAGAATATAAATACAAATCAAATTTTTAAGTATTAATTTTTAAAATTTTACATTAAAAATAAATTTTTTTTTGAAAAAAAGTATTCTCTCGGGGCGAGGGGAGGTAATTACCCCCTTTCCCCCCATTGTATCCGCCCTTGGCACAATCTCATGACCCCCATCATTTTCCAAGTCGGTAAATGAGCAACTAGTGGAGGGGGGGTGATGTGTGATATCACAAAGAGAGAGGAATTGAAGATGTATTGTTTATATATTAATGTAAATAAAAAAATCAGTAGACTACACAATTTTTTTCTAGGTCATGGAATTGAAATATTATTTATATAAAAGTTTCCTCATGGATTCAATGGCCAGGGATTTCCAAGAATGCTTTCCTCTTATATCCTTGCTATTCAAGTATTGACTTGCGCACGGAATGGGGTCTATGAACGACGGGACTCCCGCCGATGACTCAGCATCCACGAGTTCACCGCCGGCGCATTCGCGAACGACGTCTCCCCATACACGTTTTCAAATCCACGAGCTTTTCTCCCCACCCAGATGTTTTTCCCTCTCTCTACTCTCACTTCTCCTAGCTCTACTAAACCTCCGTTGAATCAGAAATTCTAATCATTGTGCAACGAACTCTAGAGAACGCAGCATCAAGAGAGTGAGAGAGCTTATACTAAGATTTAAGATTTAAGAATCTTATCAACAAATCAAACAAGTGTATTAGTGAAAAAAAAAAACTCAAGTTCGGATTTGAGATCCTCCTCGAATTTGATTGACCGCAGCACGGCACCCTTGTTCCGTTCAATTCTATACACACCAGAAATGACTTACAGCGACGTGGTGGTCTCTTCGTTGGAGCAGCCTCCAACCTTAAAGAAAACCATCAAAAACAAAATCAACAGGTCAGTAAAAACCCTGGACCATAATATTGTGTCGTATGATGCAATTCGCATGTTGACCCAAATTGACAGACGGCTCACTTTTCATTGTTGTTATTATTATTGTAAATAAATTAATTAACAGAGAGGTTGAAAATAAAGTTGCCCTGGCCTTCTATACCAAGGGTCGCGGGTTCGGACCCCAGGCGGATTTTATTTAAGCCATTTGTATACTAAAAAAGTCTGAGTGTTTTTATTATAAAAAAAAATGAATGATGACTTCTCTCACGGACAAAATAAAATTTAATTATAAAGAAGCCGTTGATCAAATTAGTGCTAAAAGGAGAGGGCGTTAAAGGAAGCGATTTTGGAGGACCGTCAATGACTGGTTCGCCAGTGATTCCGTTAATAAATAAACCAACAACAGTAAACAAGATAAGATTTGAGACAGTAAATAAAACTAGTAATTCGCATATCCTTAATATAAAAGCCAAATTAATAATTTATTGCAGGATAAGTAAATGGCTAAGCAGCTATAATTATTGCATCCGAACCCACAGCGACGTTTCGGTCGACTACGCGACCATCTTCATGCAGTCAATAGAAACCCTCTTTTTTCTTTGACATTTTATAAAATTATCGTATCCACTTAATTGGGGAAGGCAAGAAGAATGAACATTGACTGGGCGCTGAATGTAATTAATATAGCTGATAGATCGTTATTTAATTTAAAATTGACTGAACCCTAGCCATGAAGATGGTCGCATAGTAGACCGAATCGTCGCTGAGGGTTCCAATGCAATAAAGAAATAATCATAGCTGCTTAGCCTTTGCCCTGCTACATATTCATTCATCTATTCACCTCGCTTACATATAATAATTTATTATTTTCTATTGCAGTAAAAATCTGGCGGGTGTGCTTCGGAGGGCCCGTGTCGATGGCCGAGCTGCCTGTGGTGTGACTGCATGCGTCTCAGCACTTCACGAAGGCGCCCAGAGTGTTCTTTGTGTTGTGCTCGCGCCTCCATCAGCAGCCGATGATCTTGTCACATCTCGTATCTTGTCCACATTGGTTCAAGCCTTTTGTCTTGAGCACAACGTGCCCATTGTCAAAGTAAGTATTTTATCTTTATCTCTAATAAACAAATTATGAAAAATGTGTTTATTAAAATACTAACGTAATTTAGTTAAGAAAATATTTTTAATTCGGAATTTTTATTTCGTGGGGAGGGGAGGGGGGGGGGGGCAATTTATTGAGAAAGGAATTTATTGTCTAAACTGACCTATTTTCTCTTTAGAGGTCACGTCTCATATCGAACGCATAATCAATACCCTTTCTTTCATTCATGGTATCGGTTCATTAAGATTTTTATCAGAAAATGGAATTTTTCAATGACGAATTTGATTACCTCTTTACTATTTATTTACGATCAAAATATGAATGAATGAATGAATGAATCATGGGACGAAGAATATTGATATTCAAATTTCTTTCTCTCTATATATATATTTCATATAGGGTAAGAGAAAGTAATAGTGAGTGAATGGGAGAAATCAATGATCAAATTTTGGAGTTTAGGCTTTCACAGTTGTTATCATTAGTAAAAGAATTAGATTTTCGGTTTAACTGCAAAAATTACAGTTTCGGCCACTCATTCTGTGGCCTACAGAATGGTCACAGAATGAGTGGCCGAAACGTTGTAATTTTTACAAATAAACCACAGTTAAACCGAAAATCTAATTCTTTTACTAAAAATCAATGATCAATACATATAATATATAATGAATTAATGGATTGAACGAGTTTTTTTTATATATATAAAAGAACTATTTTTGAGGAGTTTGTCTTTTAGGTGGATAAGGTGAGTTATGATTAAAAACAAAATGTTTCAGCCTGAAGATGGGGAATTTGACCCCGAAACTGTGATAATCTGCAGAAAAAACAGTCGCAATAAAATCCCAACATAAAAAAACATTTTGTTTTTAATCATAACTCACCTATCCACCTGAAGTGAAAGAGAGTAAACTTCCTCAAAAGTAGATTCTTTAATATATATAATATATAATATTAGCACCACTTAATACCATATTAATAAGTTGGAATCATGAAAAAATTATATCAGCCACAATCAATAAAACAACCTCTTTCCGAAAACCCAAAGTTTGATTCCCCAGCCTGGGAATTATTTGTTCATGATTGTTACATAATTGTTGGTAAATTAATCACATAGAATTATTATGGGAGTTGTTAATTATAGACCATATTTTGTATTAATTATTTATTAAAAATATAAATATTGTACAACGTTTCGACTGCTGTCGTTTTCAAGTACTGTGCACATGAAGTAACCTCTAAGAGACACCTTCGCCCGAGTCGGAGCAAGTGCACAATACTAAAAAACGACTTCAGAATAAGCAGTCGAAATGTACAATATTTATATTTTTAATAAATAATTAATACAAAATATAGTCTATAATAAAAAACTCCCATAATAGTAATAATACAAATCACAAAAGCTTTAATAAACACATTTGTAATGAAGAAGAAAAATTAGTAAAATATTGAACACAGAATTAAAATGTCTATTTTGATTGTTCACAGGTTGATAGCAGCGAGAAATTGAGCGGGCATGTGGGACAAAGATGTACTTGCGTTGTGATTCGCAAACCGCCAGAAGATGTAGAACTTCCATTTACATCATCTTATCCTCTCATTAAGTTACCTCCATGAATTTTAATCGGTGGGTTACTTTAATTGTATATTTAAAAAAAAATATATATATAAAAACTAATTTTTAAAATATTTTAATCATTTTTTTTTTTTTTTATTAATTTTAATAGATCTTGTTGGAAATTTGAATATTTCTACTCTTTTCTGCGGGCGCCGCATCTTTTCTGGTGATGGCCATGATTGTTGTTTGTACAAATGATAAAACATATCTTATTAATAACGATATATTCTTTATTTTTTACATATTAATTGTTGTAAGATTTTTACAATTTTTGTAACTTTCTGGTTGCCTTGTGTGGGCCAGGAGGAGTTGTTTATAAAAAATAATTTTTAAAGATGTGAAAAAAAAATTAAAAAGAAATAAAGAAAATCTATGACTAATATCATCTATCATAGAAAAATAAATATACAAATGATATATTGTAATCAAATATTAAATAAATAATTTTTGTTGAGAAGAAAATGTTAATATAATTCTATTTTAAGGCCTTAAAAATGGCGCTGGCGCATTTTTTAAGAGGTCGAGAATTTTGTAATAATATATTTATACTGCTGTTATTTTAAACGACATAAATAAAAATAATTTATAAATATATATATATATCTTTTTTTTATATTTAAACCTTTAAGGAAACCGAGAACGTAATCCTGAAGGCATAGTAAATCTCGAAACATTTTTCCGCCATCGATTACTTTGTTGTGAGAGAACAGCGGCAGCCGTTGAGGGACTCGGAATCGAAAGACGATTCAAATTCTGAGAGAGATTTCCTGTAGGACTTGGCGAAGGCGGAACGCAAGGGAGGGAATTCGAATTTCTCCATAAATATGGATGAGATCGATTAGGAGATGGCGTATCATCATTACGAGAGGCGGAACCAATAATAGAATTAGAATGCCAAGGATTACTTGAACTAACAGTTTGTGGTTTTGGCGATGGTGTATGAAAGGGTAAAGAAAGTCGAGTTCTGGTTGTCTGAGTCCGAGGTTCAGAATGACTCTGAAAAACAAAACAATAAATAAAAATTAATTGTAAGTAATAAAAAAAAGCTGATTGTAGATGACCGTAAGGAAAATAAATTTATTCTAAGGACCGTAGGCCAAAAATTAAATAATTTTGCCTATTATTCGTTTTATTTGTAGATTTTTCGATCCCAGTGAGATGGAATCATCCTCAATACAAGCAACAGATGTTTTGCAAACGTCACTTTCTCCAATCCAATATGACAGATAAGCCTTCCATGAATGCAATACTTTTATTTATATAATATTAATCACTGGGATTTTTTTCAAAATATTTTTATTATTCATTCTTCAGGGCGATCAGTTGCCATGGCTTTTATGCCCTTAAAATGATTACAATAATTGGATTACAAGAAAAAAAAATCTTTTTCCTTTCTCATATTTCTTCATAAATTTTAATTTTCTTCAAGAATTCGAACACTCTTCCGTCAATATTCTCCCAACTTCAAAATATCTTTACCCTTGCAGGTATCCCCCCTATTTCTTTTCTATTAGTTTGTCGTGGTTTGGACATTCTACTAGTATGTGATCCACATTCCAGAGAGTTTGGCATCTTCAATTTTTTTAAAAATCCCAGTGATTAATTTTATATATATAAAATTATATTAAGTTCATTATAAAATTTGTATTAATGGAATGCTTATCTGCTTTGTCATATTGGATGGGAGTATGCGATTTGCAAAACATCTGTTGCTTGTACAGGGGGCGCCACAATTAAGCATAGGCGTCATTGGGGGGGGGGGGGCAGGAGGGGCATTTGCCCCCCCCCCTCCAAGGGCTCTGATTTTTATAAAATTTTATATTATTCTAAATAAAATACTCCAAAATACATCTACGAGTATACAAACTGTACAAAATTGAACAATTAATTAAATTAAATATGTTTTGGCCAAATTTGAGTACCCATTTGTAAGTAAATTTTAAGAAAAAAAAAATGTTTGCCCCCCCAAGAAAAAATTTGCCCCCTCCAAGAAAAAGTTGAAATGACGCCACTGCAATTAAGTCCCCATCTGGTATCTAGAACCTTAAGTATATGGTAGGCCTATATAGTGAAATAATTTTAAAATTGAAAAGCTAAAATTTCTTCATTATATACCATATAGACCTAGTTAAGGCTCTAGATACCAAGTGGGGACTCAATTGTGGCGCTCACTGAGATCGAAATTTTTACAAATAAACGGATAATACGCAAAATTATTTAATTTTTGACCGTCGGTCCTTAGAATAAATTAATATAAATGATGATGATATTATTTTAGAGATGTAATAATTTCATCATTACAGGTATAGAACAAAAAAGTCCGATAAGCGATACCAATGATCACCAGGTCTAACTTTTTATTGGAAGCTTTAATAGCCCCCCTCCATTTACTAGATGATTCTAAAAGGCTTAATAGCAAAATGTAATATATATAAATAATAAATGAGTTTTTACCAGTGATAAGTTGATTTTTGGCGCATGGGATTTTGATTTTTTTGCTAACTCCTGTTCTCTGGAACAAGAAAAAGTATCAAATTATTTATATATTTTTTAAAATAAATATATAAATGGTATATAATTATTTATCTTACAGACTATGAATTCTCCTATCTCGTTTTTCAATAATTTCATAAAGTTTTCGTATTTCTCCTTTGGCAGTTTCATATTTATTTTTCTGAAAGATTAAATATAAAATATTAATTAAGGAATTTGAAAAAAATATAACTTATTAAAAATAATTTGAAGATTTTGTCTAATCTAATAATTTGTATTAGAAATATTTATAGTAAATATATATATATATATATACACGAGATATAGAGCGTGATGACCTGAGAAATTTTGTCTTCACATCATATTTAATTAATATTATTTATATAATAATGAATTCAAATTTTCCCATCGGAATTAATTAAAATTATGTATTTATTTGAAGGGTAAATTTAGTTTTTGCATCTCTAAATTAAAATGCCAAGTGGCGGAATTAGTCCTAGTTTTTTATCAGTCAAATTGAGTCATCTTTTGGCTACCAATCCTAGCAATATTTTACCGTGATCTTGTTTTTTTTTTTTAATTTGTTAATAATTATATATGATATATATAAAATACTTATAGAATTTTTTATACTTTCTTCTCTAAAAGTGTAGAAACCTACCACTTCTTGAAAAGTCTTTCTCTGAAAACAAAGCAATTCCTATTATTAAACATATAAAAAAAATTGAAATTTATAGTGTTTTAGCATTTAGGGATGGGAACCTGGATTGGATTAATAAAAAAATACTTAATTAAATGTAATAAAATTACCAGCTCATGAAAATTTTGTTGTATTAAATTTTGATGGACATTTTGAAATTTAAAGACATTCATTAAACGTACAACAATTTCTTCAGGTTGTACAAAATATTCCTTAATGCTTGAATCCATCTAAATTTAAAAATAAAAATGATAAATTAGTTGCCATTATAAATT
Source organism: Euborellia annulipes (assembly GCA_023213315.1). Lineage (NCBI taxonomy): Eukaryota > Metazoa > Arthropoda > Insecta > Dermaptera > Anisolabididae > Euborellia > Euborellia annulipes. Next base: position 16,484 of record JAKCPI010013695.1, read on the forward strand.
TAAATTTATGGATTTCCTCACATCTTGAGATAAACGAATCATCCTGGACTCTGAGCGACATATTGTACAGATTCCACGATCATCTAATAAAATAAAATACAGTTCAAATATTGAAGTAATTTTTAATTAAGTTTATAAAAAAAAATAGTTTTTACCTCCTTCAACACAAGAAGAACAAAATATATGTCCACAACTCGTAAGTTTAAATATTCTTTCTTTAACTTGTTTTGGTTTCATAAAACATGAATTACAATAAACCCAGCTCATTTTTCTCTTTTTTCTTAAAAAATAAATGTATTAAATGAAAGAGCATTTATTTATTCGCCTCTCAACTCTTCTGTCAAAGAATAGTGGAAAGAAAAGAATAATAAAAAGAATAAATATAGAAGTACTCAAAAGCTTTAGTTTTAGTTTTTTTGATAAAATCAAATATTTAAAAATTTTGAATATAAGCCTAATAAAAAAATTAAGAGAAATTATTGCATAAACTCTTTAATGATATCTATTTAATTTTTTGTTTTTAAAAATATTTAAATTTTGTATAATATTAATATATGGATCACGTGACATATTTCCTATCTTCATGAGTTATTTTCAACAATCCCTGTTAAGTGTCTATTTTCACTCTTTTGAAGGTGTTTATTTGAAAGTGATTGTCGGTTGGGAATATTTTACATATTACGATTAAGAAAATTATTATGTTTCCTTTTCTTAAACTCGTATTTATGAACAACTGATTAAAGTAAGTTGATTTAAATTTTATATGTACCAATTTTAGGAAAATTTTTTCAATGAATTAGAAAATGCCGACATTTTTTTTTTTTTTTTTTGGAGAGAGCAGTTTTGGATTTTTTGGAATTTTATATTAAAAAAAGTATAATTTGCAATTAATTACATTATTTAATTATTGATAATTCAATAGTATAAGGGTATTTTATGGCTGGTGGAATTTGTATTAGGTATGAAAGTTGGAAGAAAATGCAGCCAAAATTTTTTCTTTAAAAATATATATTTCAACAGCTGACGTTTCGGCTTTAGTCAAAGCCATCCTCGGAGCTGCTGTTGGTCATCATATACATATATTTTGAATTGTATCAGGTATTAAAATTAAAATTAATTTAGGATAAAACATCAGGGAAAAAAGTCTTCAGTGCAAGATAAACTTTTTCCTTCTTCTATCACCAATACAATATATTTTTTTTTTTTTTTGTGTGCCTAATGTGATAATTGACTCAGGGCAGTACAATTTCATCTTTAACCAAAGCCGAAACGTCAGCTGTTGAAATATATATTTTTAAAGAAAAAATTTTGGCTGCATTTTCTTCCAACTTTCATACCTAATCTTAAATTCAAATTTACTACACTCACTGAGACTAATCCGTTGATTACACGGAAAAGAGTACAGTGGCTAGACAGTGTTCTTGGCCGAGTGCTCGGTTGGCTGAGCCTGTCCAATCTTTATCTGTGGGTTGCTATAAACACGTCGGCGGAGCTCTCAGCCTAGTAAGATGACGAAACAGTGACTCGAACCCTTTCTTGCTAGGTCGAGGGCCCTGTGACATTTTGCTCTCTCGCCCTGACTGTACTCTACATGTAATTAAGACTTGAGAGAAAAAATTAAAAAGAGGATTAAATTTATATTCTCTATTAGATCAATAATTAGTTTCATTTTTCCATAAAGGATGGAAGTTACCCCCCCCCCCCCAAAAAAAAAAGAACGCTTATATCAGGATAAAAATTTACTTCAAAAATTTGTTTCTTTTTTTTAAGGAAATGAAACCCACTCTTCATTATTTATTCAAAAATAATTTATTAATTTCCTTCTTCTTTTTAGATCACTACCTAAGCTCGGATATTATCTGAAAGATACTAACTACAAAAGCAAAAAGTGTAATTTCTTCATTATAACCTCTTGATGGACTTCTGTAGTCATCTTATGAAGAAACTTGATGGAGGGTTGTTTCCATTCCAATTTCATCCAACTTTTCCGGTGAATACCTCTTTACATAAAATTAATTATTTTAATTTAGAGGAGAGGTTGATAATAATGACCCAGATAGAAAAATGCAGCCCTTAGAGTCGTAGTATTTAAAAAGGCAAAAAAGACATGCGTCTAACATGAAAAATGGTACTGCAAAAATAAAAGGGGGGTCGATGTTACCAACTTCTTCTCTATTATTTTAAGCTTAGTTTTTTGCAAATGGTATAATCTCACATTTTTACTTTATTTTATCTATATACATGGTATATTATACAGTATTCGTAGTGTAAAACGAAAAGCATTAATTCGTTGGTATCAACGGAAAAAACAGATTTTAAGAATAAGTACAAAAGGTCTAAATTTTTTCTTATAATTACCTAACAAATATCGCGGAATTTTAATGAAATAAAGTATAACTTGAATGGGGTATTTAGATAATAAATTTTGGAAAACTAGATTAGGCTCATACTCTAAAATTATCAATAAAATAATCTTAAAAAAGTTATCGTTTAAGACAAAAATATTTTCGCAATGATTAGGGATGTGTTTAATTTAGAATAGGATTTTTTTCTAACTAACATATTATCTTCTTTCAAGATACTCTTACTAGCTTCTTGGTGTAAGAGTGCATCTGTTCTCACGGAATGGAATATTCTATCAATTGTTCGAATCAAGGAAGCACCTCGCCAATCATTTCCAAAATATTATTCTCTTAAACGATATGATCTATACAATAATTTTATTTGAAAATCTTATTAGTAGCTACTATAAAAAATTGTTATCTTTTATAAACCAAACTATATGTATTAGAGCAAAAATACGATTAATTGTTAATATTTTTCAATCCAAGATGTTTGAAGTTATATACTATTTTAGATGCTTTTGAATTAAAATCTTAACAATTATAAAGATTAGAAACGATAAAAAGAAAAGGTTGAGGAAGAGGATGAGATAAAAAGTAATATTATAATTTATAAAATAATCTAAATATTTATTATTTTTATTACATTTAAGTAGAGTTAATATTCTATTAATAAAAATTATACAAATTAGAAAATAAAGTGAGAAAGAAAAGGTGTAGTTGGGTATAGATAAAAGACTAGATTCATTTAATGAATAAATTAAGAAAATTTATAATTTTATAAATACAAACGATTGTTATATGAGCATTCACAGTATTTAGTTTAAAAAAAATTATTTTTCATAACAATTTCAATGAGTTTACAAAAAAATGGATTTAAAAAAACTTATTATGAAAATTAAAATTCAAGTGCCAGGATTTTTGCCAAAGACGGCTTTCTGGACTCTGCTAAATGTTATTCAATTTATTTTCGAATTAATGTCCCAATTCTGTGCCGATCCTCTCTAGTCATAAATTTTATTTTATTCAAAAATACAAAAATCTGATGTTCTCAACCTGTTGCTCGCTCTTTTTTGTATGGAAGTTAGCTAATAGAACATTGATTTGGGGAGAAAAAATGCAAAAAAACATTTTGAGAAGTAAAATAAAAGAATGAAATAATAAATTTGAAAAAATTAAGGAGAGAAAATAATAAATCACACTTGCAAAAAATCACAATCTATAGAAAAGTAGATGCTTATTATTAATATATTATTTTTAAAGAAGGGTTAAAAAGGTTAGTAATTTTAGTTATTAAAAAAATATATCCGAATTTGATTAGCTTATTAATTTATTATAATTCATACAAAATATAGATTTATATGTTGAAAAAACATTATAAAAATATGTTAGTTGAATGAATATTAAATGTTATTTTATATATGTGGAATGGACAAAGGCTTTGGTTTCATTTTCTGTTTTATTCGAATATATGTCGAATCTGAATAATTCAATATTTAATGAGATTTCATCTCCATGCATTGTTACATTGTATAGCTAATCTCGGTTTTAGCTTCGCTAATCTCGTTTTTAATACAATAATACATTAAAATTGCAATGTGTTTTAACATTATGTGATGTTCCTTCACTTACAATATATTACTGGTATTATTTTTAGAGTATTATTAGATAAATAATATTTTAAATAAACAATTATTTTCTTCACCATTAAGCGAACTAATAATAGTATTTATATATAAAATAAATAATTATGTGCAAAAAAAATCACATTTTAAAATCAATGTGAATGTTCGACAAAAATTCATATTTTTATATAAAAAAATATGTTCTATATCTTACGCATGAGTTTTCCCAAGAATAGTGAATATATATCACAATTTTTTTAAGGCGAAGATATAATTCTTTGTCTTTAAATCTTTTTTTATCTAATTTTTAAAAAATTTAAGAGAATACACAATATTAAAAAAAAAAAAAAATACAAAAAATGTATTCTTTTTTTGTCATGAATAAAATCACAGCTGAATGAAAAAAATTGTCATGGCTCTCTCTCAAATACTAATAAAAAGCTACAAAGAAAGGGTAGGAAGGAGGAATGGAGATACTAAATATGAACCAAAAATGGAGTTTTGGACTTTATGATCTACGACATTCAGAACATGTTGAATCCGGGGCCAAGAACAGCCTGGCCTGTCTTATGAGTCTTAGTCGTTCGATCGAGGCACTTGCATCTTGTGACCATGTAGTGTGGTTCTCCATTTCGCCGAAGAGAATTCTTTTTTTGACACTACGCCGAGGTTTGGTGCACTTCCCGGACGCAGGATCAACGGCAGCTTTAAGCTGTGACATACGCAAACAGACGCGCACGCTGCCTGACCGTCCCTTCACCCAAAATAAGGCCATAAATTACATGCATTTTTTTTTTCTAATAAAATTAAGTGCTAAAAAGTGGATTTGTGCTTCTCTTAACTACCCAAAATCAACAAAACTACCTACATAAGCGAAAAAAAAACAAACAAAAAATGGTTTAACCAAGAAAGTAAAGAAAAAAGAAATTTCGAAATGAGAAAAATATTTTTTTTTTTTAAGTGAACTTTTAAAATATTGAATAATTAATTCACTGAATAAATAATATGAATAAATAATAATAATAATAAATTAACAAAATGGAGGTAGATAATTAAATTAAAGTAACTAGAACTAATATGATTCTACAGAAGAAGTGATATAAGAGGTGCATGGGGGCAAAAAGAAATTTTCTAGGACCATAGAGATGAGCTAAACCACAGTATCAAATGATAAAGCATCAAACTCGGGTCCATTTAGACGCGCCGAAGACAGAATAACTAATGCCATGCAGAGATTGTGTGGAGGGTGTGGGGGAAATGGTGCAATAAATCTATAATCAAAATAAAAATCTAAACAGGGTCAACGAAGAGAGAGCCTGTGACGCGATGGGCTGCGATATTCACATTTCAACATCATTAGTTATTCTCTCCTTTCACGTCGTCTAAAATCGACATCAGAAAAAATAAAAATAAAAAAAAAAAGAAAACAACCCATTTATACAACAATAACAATAACAATTCTTACAAATAATTTTTTTAGTTTTCTTTACTTTTCTCAAAATTTTTTTTTTATATTTAAATTTTTAATTTTTTTTTTTTTTACTTTTTAATCCCTAATAATAATAATAATTCTTTGGGGTCATTCAATGGTATAAATTTTTTAAGATTATATATTAAAAAGATGGTAACCGCTGGGGGAAACTACCTTAGAATCTATGCTGGAGCAGTTCATTTCTGGCAAAAGAACCTCGCCGAGGGTGTCCTTTATGATGGATGGAGGCGAAGGGAATAAGGCACCCGACAAAGATTTGCTCTAAAATAAAAAAAATAATATTAACATAAAGTTCATTTTAAAATTCTAAAATTAAGGGGCTTCAGGCGGACACATTTAGCCCGAAAATATTGAGTCATTTCACAGCATTATTTATGCGATTTTTTTTTAAATGACAAATTCGGGAGCATTTTACATAATAGAATGCTTTTTTTTTTTTAATTACGATTAATTAAAAAATATTTTTTTATGCTGTATTTACAGAAAATGCAAAAAAAAACTATTATAAAAATTGTAATTTTTTTAAAATCTAAAAATGTAAAAATCATTAATATCCAACCTATTTTAATTAAATGAAATGGTGACAAAGTAAAAAATAATTTTAGCATTTATTTAAAAATTAACGGCCAAATAGTACATCACTTTTGCAAAAGATGGCAGGCTAGTCTAACAGCCGGCATTATCAGATCACTAATAAGACTATATTTATACATATTAAATGATGGATTCAGGGGACCTCAAAACGTGTATATCCGTGAAAACCTCGACATCGAATTTTTTATATGAATCCAATATTTTCTCTCTGTATATATTAACATATATAGAGGTGAGAGAAAGTAAAAAATGAACGAACAAATACATGAGATTAAATAAAGTCCAACCATCCTGCCATCTGTTGGCAAATTTTGGTAATAGTTGGGCTTTTTGGCTAAATTTTTAAGACCCCTAACGCCATTTTATCAGCAAAAATATGCAAATAGCTTGCCTCCTGTAAAGCCTTTAGGAAGAAATAAATTAAAGGAATTTACCGGCGTCTCCATTGCAAAAGTGGATATTTCGTTTGTTGGTGTCCCTAAACTACTTGTAGAAATTGAAGAGGACCATGAGGGTGCAAGAGCTTTTCGTGCCCTTTTTGTTGGCGGTTGCCCGGGTGTTCCTCTGTTCTCTTTTCCTTCCCGATGCCGAAGATTGCGAATACTATCATTCATTCCGTCATAACCGGAATCATGCAAAAGTGAAGAGTCCGTGCAGTGTGTGCTATCAGCTTGGCTTATGTCCGTTTCCTTTTTAAATTAAATATATTATATTATTAATCAATCATCTCCTTGCAAGATTATTATTAAAAAGAATTAAAATTTTGTTATTAATTATTTATTAAAAATATAAATACTGTACAACGTTTCGGCTGCTTATTCTGCAGTCGTTTTCAAGTCGAACTAACCTTTAAAGTAGCATGAGGTCAGAGCAAGTGCACCGTACTTGAAAACAACTGCAGAATAAGCAGCCGAAACGTTGTGCAATATTTATATTTTTAATAACTAATTAATACAAAATGTGGTTTATAATTAAAAACTCCCATAATTATATAAACCACAAAAGCTTTAATAAAATAACTTACTTTTTTAATAATCTCTGTAAGGTCGACAAGCCTTGTTGGGGTTGACATGAAATGTTTACTAAACGGCGGGCATACATTTTTAATTGGCGTTGGAGTTCGTGGAGTTCCAGAATCTAGAAGATTCCTCCGTGTAGACCTTGTGGGCGTGGACAAACCACCGCTTAGACAAGGAGGAGGGTTTGGGGTTGATAGTGGACTGACCTAAAAGAAAAAAAATAAATAAATATTAGCTTGAGGTAGTCTATTTAGTTATATTTAAGAAAAAAATATTAATAGTTTATCATGAAATGAGAGATCGACAATTATATCAATTGATTTAAATAATTATATGGCTGCATGGCATCTGAACCCTCACCCCTTTGTTGAAGATTATTCCGGGGCATCGAAGTGCTTCCACTTACACCAAGCTACCGGATCCTTGACCACACAAAATTACAAAATTTGCTAATATTCCTATGACTAATTAAGTTCAAATCGAGGCATAAGAATATTAATATCGAAGTGGATCTCGAAAACTATTTAAATATTATTAATTACTGTTTTATAGGAATATTAGCAAATTTTGTAATTTTGTGTGGTCAAGGTAGATTATCTCGAGGACAAATGATCGTAATAAAATCGTTCATTCTCTTCAAAGTAGGTGTTTCAATGAGTAAATCTAAGTAAATTAAATGCATATAAACACTTACACTCACATCATTAGGTCCATAATTTTCTTGGCCATCAGGAGGGGGTTTTCTTTTTAGAGGTGTAGAACTTAAATTAATATCAAAGGTTATTTGGGGGGAATTAAGAAATTGGGAGGGACTGAATGGTAATTGTTTAATTGGCGAAGATTTGCTGGGTGTTCGGGGTTGTGATTTTAACATTTCTTGCGAATGACTTATCTGGAAAAAGATATAAATAAAAATATTAAGAATGATTATAAAACTGAAAACCGAATATTACTACAAATAAAAAAAAAACAAATTCTTACAAAATCACTGCTAATAAATTCGTCATCAGCAAAGGAAAGACCAATATCTGATGTTTCTGCCGATGATCCTCTAAGTATCAAATCATTAGGGTGTGACGAATGGGGATGAGGATGAAGTACCAGATCATTCGGCAAATCGAGAAGCTCAAAGGTATTGACAAATTTGAAAGGTGAAACATTTGCTGACACTAAAAAAGAAAAACATTTTGATTATAACCCAATAATAATAATTTATTATTTTTATTATTTGAATATGTGTTTCTTTTAATTATTTAGAACAAGACACCAACCCGATAAAGAATGAGGTTGGGAGTTATTTGTTCCAATTGTAAATCCACTCAACGAATGTTCATCCAAATTCTGAAATTCGACTAGTGGAGGAGATGATAAAGGAGGCTCCGGGGTTTGTGGAACTTGTTGCCCTGGAGGAGATGATAGTCTACATTTCGTTTCCGTCTATAAATATAAATTCAATAAGTAAACAATAAAGTCTCATATTTGATATCTAATTAATTTATTTACTTGTAAAATATTTTGTACTGGAAGGTATGTAGTCACACTATTTGATGCTGCATTTGCTGAAGAACGTTTTCGCGATGTTTTTGTTCTACCCGAACTCACCCCGGATTCTTCTGCTTCGTATTTTCGACGCATTGTTGAATTCCAATGATTTTTTATCGCATTGTCCGTTCTGCCTGGGAGAAGTTTAGCAATTTTTGCCCATTGATTTCCCCAAATTCTAAAAAGAAATAATAGGAAAATAAAATAGAGAAACAATTGGTATTTTTATCAATAGGATAAATTCTCGATAAGCCTAAAACACATTATTTCTAATAATAGCATAAAAAAATATTCGACAAAAATCTATGATATATGATGTATTAAAATTAAGTTGTTTTATTTACCAAATTTTATATATTTATTAAATGTTTTGTGGTTTATATTATTATTAATATGGGAGTTTTTAATTATAAACCACATTTGTATTATTAATTATTTATTAAAAATATAAATACTGTACAACGTTTCGACTCCTTATTCTGCAGCCGTTCTCAAGTGCTGTGCACTTGCTCCGACTCAGTTCACTTTAGTCGGAGCAAGAGCACAGTACTTGAAAACGACTCAAGTGAACTGAGTCGGAGCAAGTGCACTCAGTTCACTTTAGTGGGGGCAAGAGCACAGTACTTGAAGTCGGAGCAAGAGCACAATACTTAAAAACGACTCAAGTGAACTCAGTCGGAGCAAGTGCACAGTACTTGAAAACGACTGCAAAAAAACAGTCGAAACGTTGTACAGTACTTATATTTTTAATAAATAATTAATAATACAAATGTGGTCTATAATTAAAAACTCCCATAATAATAAATTGTATATAATTAAATAATTTTATTTAAAAATCAACATAAAATAAGGATGTTACCGGTGAGCCTTATAAATTAAATTATCCTCTTCATCAGTCCATGCAGTTTTTTTGATGGAAGGATTGAGATGATTATGCCATCTTTCACGACATTGTTTTCCAATTCGCCCTCGAAGGTGTCGAGCAATTAGGGTCCATTTTTTCGGACCGTACCGTTCAACTAATTCAATAACTTTTTCATCCTCCTAAGAATAAAAAATAATACATTATTATTATTATATAATAATAAAATATAAATATGTAAAAAATTTCTAATTCATCTTCGAGGGTTAATCAGTAAAAAGTGGAAGTTGATTCAATTTTTGAACATGTTTCTAAAAATAAAAATTTTTAAAAATACGTAGAATAGGCTAAAATTTACATTTCATGAGAAATAAGCTTAATTTTATTTTAAAAAATACTAGACCTATATTTTGTCCCTGATCTACCTAAAGATCTCGACAAGACAAATCAACAATAGGGTTTATAAGATTCCAAGAGAAAGTTTTTTGTCAAGACTGGTCCTAGAACATGTTGAACTTCTTCCAAGAGGGGTGGTACTAGTTACTAGTTGGCAAAACCAGTATTTAATAAGTGAGATAGGTCATCTCTCTTAAAAAAAAGTTCAATTAAAAAAAAAAGCATTCAAATTATAATCATGGGATAAATGAATCTAGTTTTTTAATATCTATATAGCTACAAAAATATACCTCTTTTGTCCATGGACCTTTGACCAGCTCAGGATTCACTACTTTTTGCCAACGTTGTTGACATTGTACATCCGACCGATCGGAAAAATGTTGCGCTATTAAGTCCCAGCGTTCGGAATATTCTTCTACAAGTTGCTTGAGAAGAGCATCCTAAAAAAGAAAAAAAAAAAGAAAAATGTTAAAATAATTCAGTACTCATGTTTTTAAATTTGGGGATAGAAATGTCAGCTTGGAATTAAATTTAATAAAAATAAGGATTCTATTTAAAATAATACTGTATCTATGAAATACCATAAGTAGAGCCTGGATGTTCATGCACAAACAAACCTTAAAATATGCATGCATGAATGCACTATAAAATGACCAAATATGCACAATGAAGGGAAAAATATGCTCTATCACAAATTGAGTCTCATTTTATATTATATTTTTATTTTTTTTAATAACAAAGAACAACAAGCAATTTCTCTAAATTTTGTTCGTTTAAGGACATGCGTTTATCTGAGAGCACGTTCTTGAACGAAGAAAATGAACTTTGAAGTAACAGGCGCATTCTTGAAAGAAGAAATCTGGGACAAATTGAGGTTGAAATGTTGATCTTTTACATTTCCACCCTGTAAAGCGACAAAGTTTGAAAATATTAAAAATAATTCTTAATTTTTGTCACATTCATGCATGCACATTTTTTCTTTAAAAAAAAAAATGTTAAAATATGCATGAAAAATAAGGTTGTTTTAGTTAAAAATTGGCAAAAAATGCATTGTGCTTGGAATTTCTTCAAAAAAAAGGCAAAATATGCATATATGCTCTGAACAAATAAGGTTATTTCGAATCGAATACTCATGAAATGGATAACTGCAAAGTTTCAGGAACGTATTCAAGTTCAGACAAACTTGCATTTATATTAACATCCGGGCTCTATTCATAGATTTGGAAATAATTTAATTTTTTGAACTTTTTTTTTTATTTTAGATGGAATACCTCATTTTTTGTCCAGCGGCCTTTGTTCAACGTTTTGCGCCCGCTACTCCCGCTGGTAGTAGCGGGCGCAGCGCTTGCCGAATCTTCATCGCTCAGTTCACCTTCTGATGTTGAGTCCTCAAAGCCGGATCGGGACCTTAAAAAACAATAATAGGTAATTATTAATGATTACTTATAAAATTTAATTGTTAGGTGATACAGATTCATAAGACTAAATAAAAAACTTCCTTGTTTACATCAACTTAATACAAATAGAATTGTAATTTTTAATTAACAAGTATGTTAAAGTAAAGTTTTATAGTAAATAAATGTTAGTATGTGTTTATCAATTACCACTTTAAACAAAGAAAATTTTAAAAAGCGCTTGCTGGTAGGACAAGGCTACCAAATACCAAAATGATCAGCGAGTCGCCTATTTTTTTTTCTAAATAAGTTTTTTGGCTGTTATTGTATTTAAAGAAACAATAAATATTTCCCAGACTTACTTAACCATGATTAAAGAAATCCGTTAATATATAAAAAACATTGTTCGAAATTATATTGCCGCTCAAAATTTTCTTAATGAAATGACAAAAGCATATGCTTAAGGTGTGTCTGGCTTGACGAAGATATGATAGCAAGTAGGGAGAGGAGAGGCTTATCCTCGTGCTGGATGATGGCATGTGCGTTAGCGTTAGTTAGGCTGGTGGGGGCCCTCTGCAAGGGCCAGCTGGCGACCGCATCTGCCCTCTGACTCATCAAGCATTGAGGTCCGAATAAAATTGCACTACAACCGATCAAAATCATAAACCAAATGCAATGGATATGATAACACTCAATCAACAAAAAGAATTTTTTTTTTTTTTTGTAGTACAAATATTTATTTCCTTTCCAATATGATAAAGAAATAATAAAGCGAAGGTGATATGAATTATTATTTATTGTAAATAGGATAGTTGACATTGACTAAATAAATAATTATACTCATCATGTTCAGATTGATTTAATTTTCGATTCTTATCTCAGGTACTTTGCTCTCCCATTTGACAAGGGATGAATTCAAATCCTGAGCAATGAAAGATAATTTTTCGTGTCTTCCAAGTAGTGTAGTTAAGTATTAATTAATCCATTTATTCTTCTTTAAGTCAGTTGACTTTTTATATATCTTGATAAATAAATTTAATGATGATAACTAATCGAATGTTTATTTGGTTTATAGCCACTTTTCTTATTCACAATGTCCCAATTATTGAATCATCCACAGCTCGAGAATAGCATATGGTTTAAATAAAGATAAAAACAAATATATTGATCTACGATAAAAAAAATATATGCCAAATAACGAGGCTCTCAACTATCTTATTTGTAAAGTTTCATTATTGAGTCATACAGACGCGCCAAATGCCACTTGTCAAAAATTAAGGGGGGGGGGTAATTTTCATATATAAGACAAGGCTATGCTATGCTGTTATTCATATGTAGGAGGTCAGGAAGTATAAGTGATATGATTACTATATCTATCCAATCATTAAGACGCCAAAAACACTTGATATTCCAATTCTTAGAATTAATTACACAATTTTTGTAAAATTTTAAATTATTATATTAAATCAATGAATGATGGTGAAATTTTCTTTTTTAATTTTGTGATTAAAAATTGCTTTAGAAAATATTTTAAATGACAAATGGCGATATATAGCCAGATGGCCATTATTTATTTAAATATGAGATAAACATATAACCAAGTATTTATTAATTTAAATAAGCGAAAAATGTAGGTACCGCCGGGATTTGCACCACGGATCTTGTCGATTTACGCTCAACACGCCCTACTGTTGGACCACAGTACGCACTCGCTTATTTAAATTATGATAGATCGCTGATTTCAGTCTACTAGAGAAACGCCGCTCTAATCAAGCGTTCAGATTTCTCCGCTGCTGAGGCGCGATCTAGATGAACGTTTTGAGAAATTAACTCAATTATGCAATTAATAAATAAAGAATTATATATATCATGTGTTGGTCCATGAGGTAATTATGAAAAACATATAACCAAGTATTTATTAATTTAAATAAGCGAAAAATGTAGGTACCGCCGGGATTTGCACCACGGATCTTGTCGATTTACGCTCAACACGCCCTACTGTTGGACCACAGTACGCACTCGCTTATTTAAATTATGATAGATCGCTGATTTCAGTCTACTAGAGAAACGCCGCTCTAATCAAGCGTTCAGATTTCTCCGCTGCTGAGGCGCGATCTAGATGAACGTTTTGAGAAATTAACTCAATTATGCAATTAATAAATAAAGAATTATATATATCATGTGTTGGTCCATGAGGTAATTATGAAAAACATATAACCAAGTATTTATTAATTTAAATAAGCGAAAAATGTAGGTACCGCCGGGATTTGCACCACGGATCTTGTCGATTTACGCTCAACACGCCCTACTGTTGGACCACAGTACGCACTCGCTTATTTAAATTATGATAGATCGCTGATTTCAGTCTACTAGAGAAACGCCGCTCTAATCAAGCGTTCAGATTTCTCCGCTGCTGAGGCGCGATCTAGATGACGTTTTGAGAAATTAACTCAATTATGCAATATAAATAAAGAATTTATATATCATGTGTTGGTCCATGAGGTAATTATGAAAAACATATAACCAAGTATTTATTAATTTAAATAAGCGAAAAATGTAGGTACCGCCGGGATTTGCACCACGGATCTTGTCGATTTACGCTCAACACGCCCTACTGTTGGACCACAGTACGCACTCGCTTATTTAAATTATGATAGATCGCTGATTTCAGTCTACTAGAGAAACGCCGCTCTAATCAAGCGTTCAGATTTCTCCGCTGCTGAGGCGCGATCTAGATGAACGTTTTGAGAAATTAACTCAATTATGCAATTAATAAATAAAGAATTATATATATCATGTGTTGGTCCATGAGGTAATTATGAAAAACATATAACCAAGTATTTATTAATTTAAATAAGCGAAAAATGTAGGTACCGCCGGGATTTGCACCACGGATCTTGTCGATTTACGCTCAACACGCCCTACTGTTGGACCACAGTACCACTCGCTTATTTAAATTATGATAGATCGCTGATTTCAGTCTACTAGAGAAACGCCGCTCTAATCAAGCGTTCAGATTTCTCCGCTGCTGAGGCGCGATCTAGATGAACGTTTTGAGAAATTAACTCAATTATGCAATTAATAAATAAAGAATTATATATATCATGTGTTGGTCCATGAGGTAATTATGAAAAACATATAACCAAGTATTTATTAATTTAAATAAGCGAAAAATGTAGGTACCGCCGGGATTTGCACCACGGATCTTGTCGATTTACGCTCAACACGCCCTACTGTTGGACCACAGTACGCACTCGCTTATTTAAATTATGATAGATCGCTGATTTCAGTCTACTAGAGAAACGCCGCTCTAATCAAGCGTTCAGATTTCTCCGCTGCTGAGGCGCGATCTAGATGAACGTTTTGAGAAATTAACTCAATTATGCAATTAATAAGCGAGTGCGTACTGTGGTCCAACAGTAGGGCGTGTTGAGCGTAAATCGACAAGATCCGTGGTGCAAATCCGGCGGTACCTACATTTTTCGCTTATTTAAATTAATAAATACTTGGTTATATGTTTTTCATAATTACCTCATGGACCAACACATGATATATATAATTCTTTATTTATTTAAATATGAGATAAGCATATAAATGGATCAATTGAGTTTGTTCTTTATTACAAACTAGAAACTAAATAAAATTAAAAAAATGATCAATCTTATTGCCTCATAATGCGCTCATATTCAAGTTGCATTCCGCACACCGCTTAGGACTCAAGAGTCCACAGTTATTTAAGTTTCTTAAATAAAAGTAAAACTTATGTCAAAAAATTGATGTTAGGAAATTTTATAAAAAACAAAATTCGTCCATTTGCTCGTGGGACAAAATTTTGTTACCTTTAAATACAAATCAATTCCTATGTTTAGTTCTAAATCTAACTCATTTTCCCTTTTAAGCTGTGGCTTAGTAAAGAACATAAGAAAAGGTCGTCGAATGGAAATAGAAAAATGATTTATTCGCAAGATGCCTCTCTTATCTCCTTTCTATATTAGGTCGAATTGACAAAGGGTTCTTTCATATCGGGATCATATGTGTCGTATAAGGAAATGGAAGGAAACTATCACCTTTTTTTTTATTTAGGTAAAGCAAAAGAATAAAGGAGCATGAGGCTATCTGTTGCCGGAGTGCAAGGGTTGAATCAGACCGCACCTACCCCTTTTTTTATTTTCCTTCCTCCGTGTGACCCAATTTCGGCGTGAGATCGCGCGGCGCAGGAGCCTCTCAGGCGCGGTTGCTTTTGCCATTATGCAGGGCCTATCAATGATGCACCAAGTGCATCTACAATTCATCAAGGGATAAAATATCCTCTAGAGGTTTTTTTTTTTTTAAGCAAGTGCACATTATATTATTAGGTCATGCGAACAAAAAACTTTTCATTCTTGTTTATTTAACAGTTTAGTTGTTTGTGTAAAAATTATAAATATTAAAAAAGTTAATTAATTCAGAGAAGAGAGGAAAAAAAAATTGAAAATTAACAGGTGCAACAGGTGCAAAGTGTGAATAACCATTTTTATAGTCAAGACTTTATTATTTGAAAATGAATTTTTAAGTATAAAACACTTGGCTTGCTATAAATGTGTGGAGGCCAACCCAAATGATCTTGCGGGAAAATGCATCACAACTCCGCGGGCTGCATATAACATTATATATCCCCATATTAGATTTAGACCTAATATGGACATTTTTTTGGGGTGAAAAATTGAAACATAATGAGTTATTATTATTGTGTTTACAATTAAAACAGGCAATATCTGTCATTCGCAAAATCAAAGTTAATTTTTGCATATATGGATGCACAAATAATGCACCACTTTTGTCATTATAAAATAAATATATTTTGTAAAATGGTGAATCTCGCGGGCTGGAAAAATATTCAAGGCGGGCAGCGGGTTGGCCATCCCTGCTATAAATTATAGTTTTTTAGTTAATGAAAATTTGTATGAAATTAATAAATTTCAAAACAGAGAGCATTACGTTTTGGGGTGATTGAACTTCAATGGAAAACCGCAGTCCTTCCTCTAAAGGAAGGACTCTAAAGGAGTCATCTCTAAACAAGTACCCCTTGTCCTCATCTTTTAAATAAATATAAATTTGGACAGAAAATTAAGTATGAATTAAACCTGGTCAGTATTTTCTCATATTTTAGCTGCTAGTTTATTTTGATGACAAAAGAATAGCAAAACTTTTTCTAGAGGTATACATATCAATTTTTATTTGTTTCTATTGTTAATTTCGGGTGAGCTTCCCGTCCCAAGCGAGAAAAATTTATTTCAATTGAATTGGCACCAATCATTTGAAATAAATATGAGTGGGACCTAAATGGCCCTGAATCCCCGAAAAAGACCTTAAAAAATAAAAAAAAATTGTTAATTTAATAAAAATCTCTTTGTGTTTTAGTCCCGATCTTTTTCATTTTGTTTTTAGTTGTTTACATTATATTATACATTTTGGAAAACACCGAACTAATTATAATTAATGTTTTATTTTCAGAAGCGACCTGGAATATGTAAGAGAATCTCGACTCCTTCAAGTGAATTGAAGAGGAACTTGAATTCGGGTGAGTTTTTCGCATGACGTCAGGTTAAACAGAGTCCAAGGCCAGTCTTCAGGACACGGTCGAAATAATTTAGAATGAGTAGTTGGAAGAGAAGGCGTACAAACTGAGTAGGAAGTTCATTATGTAGCCAAATACTCTAACGATCTTTTCGTTTCAAAAGTGCCTGGTAGAAATTTGAGAATGTTTGGTTCGCTAGAAGAAAATGATCTCATTGTCGTTTTAGATAAAATATTGCAAAGGGTGAAATTGTTTTTCTCTCGAAAGCGAAACGATTCCAGCCAACATTTTATTTTAGTTCAACCATAATTCGAGTTCCTCCCTTTTGGCCTATTCTAAATAGTATCGAACTTTTTGTAAAAGCATTCAAATTTCATTCATTCCTTATATTTTCGAATCTTTCCTTCCAACCTAAATTAAGACGTATTAATTAATATGATATGCTTTTCCCCAGTCAAATATTTAATCTTTCCCGATAAACAAGTAAGCACATGATTATTTTAAAGAAATGCAAAAGAGATATTGAGACCAGTGAGAATAAAAAAATTCAATAAGCTAATTACACTAATAGTTTCATCTTCCAAAATGAAAGTGATCAAATATAGATTTAAAAATTTTTATTTAAATTTAGAATCTGCCATTGAAGAAATGAAAAATCGTCAAGTTCTTTGCATTTCAATTATTATAAAATGGTTAACAAAATCTCGTTTTGTTATTAATAAAAGAGAGTTGAATTTTGAGAGGAAGAAAATAATTTAGAGGGAAAAATAATAATTTCCGGAATCACGAGTCAATGATAATGAAGGCAGCATGGGCGAGGTTGGATGAGAAATGTTTTTATACTGCATACCACTGTAAAAATTGTAATACACAGTTCTAATTAAGAATTCATAGAGGTATTTTTATTATATTTAAAATTAAGAATTATGATTAAAAAATCTATATTATTAAATAAATTTTTTATCAGATTCTTGTCTAAACAAAGCAAGGAGTCCCTCCCTCTATTCTGTAGTCCCCTGCATAGTGAGTGAATATAGAATTCCTACCACAAGCCTTTTCTCTATGAAAACACTCTAGCCTAAGAGATGCCTTTTTATATTTAAATACCACAAAATATTAAAAGATTATACATTTGGTCTAAAATCAGGAGTGGGCAGCTACGGCCCGCAGGCCGCAAGCGGACCCGCCAGATAATATTATGAGGCCGGCGGACACTTACGACCCTATGTCAAAATTAAAATGATAGATTTTTTAGATTTCAATATGGGTTTGAGAAGCAGTGTTAATAAATAGTTTTTCTATGAAGATCTAAATGAGAGGAATTGTTGATGACAAATGACGATTAAAAAAATGTCTCAACTTAAAGCAAGAGATTTAAATTACTAGAAAAAGCATATTTTTTCTCTTTTCATATATTATTACCTTAATTAATCATCATGGGAATTAATATTAAAAAATTCTTTTGTTATGTCTGGTCTAAAATTACTTTTTAAACTTCAAATTGATGCAAAAAAAATAAAGGATTTTTGCAATTGTTAATCAACGTGTAGGCAGAGATGAGCAAAATCTTTTAAAAAGGATTAGCGATCTGATCGGCAGACTAGACAGCTCGGAAGATCCGATCCACTAATCCGATCTGGCTGCTGTAAAAGGATTGGCCATCCGATCCGATATAGAAAAAGTATCGCTATTTCGATCCGCAAATCCAGATCCGCGATCAGAAAATCCTGTCCGATCCGGAGATCCGATTTAGTTTCTAATAAAATTGCCGAATTAAAAGTTCTTCGGCCGAATTTGCATATTTTTAGGCGGTCGGATGAAAGATATATATAATAATAGGCTTTATTCTTAAAAATCAAAAGGATATAGGCCTACTTATTTATTAAAAGTAAGGATTGGCAATCCTTTGAAAAGGATCTTAAAATTTTAATCCTTTGAAAAGGATTATCAAAACGATCCTAGATCCAAAGAGCAAAAATGATTTCGATCCCTTCTAAAAAATAATAAGGATTCCGATCCAGATCCGAAAATTCTGGATCGGATCTTCGGATTTAAATCCAAAAGGATCGCGATCCTGCCTGTAGGAATACACAGTTTTAATTATACAGATTTTTATATTATCTTAATAAAATACAAATCAATTTTTGAATAAAAAAGTTGCCATTTTGACCTTTTACTATTCATTCCTCGATTGGGGATCCAAGTTAAAATCAGATCAAATAAGAAAACTCGGCTGGGCGGCTTCTTTTTTGTTTTCTTTTCAAAACATGATCGAAGTTTTGGGGGTGGCGAGCGTCAAATAGAGCGGATATAGTGCGGGGCGTAAAGAATGGTCGCGTGCTCACAACTTTTGAAGCTTTTTCTATAGAGTGGGGGCGGCCGGCCGTATCTCCGGCCCCCAGGACCGGGGGCGGGGGTGGCAGCTGTCCTGGGGTTTCCCCCTTGGGCCTCATCGTCGTCATCATCATGGATGGCTATGGGGTGCTAATCCGACCGGCACATATGCCTCACTACAAATGATAGACTCAGAGCACCCATCGCTCATTATTAATTCAGTGTAAATTAACTTAAAAGTCCCAGAGCTGAAATTTCAAAAAACAAAAAAAAATTTCACGAAAATTTTTTTGGTATAGATCTTCTGTGGTTTATTGGCAAAAAACTGGTCCAAGTGATTTTCATAGGCTTCTTTTGAACTCAATTTTGTACACCATTAAGGGAACCATACAGAAAAACAAATGGTAACCAGAGAGTTCAAAGTCTGGGGAATACGGTGGATTCATCAAAACTTCTCATCCAAAACCTGTTTTTTTCGGGTCATCAAAGATAATGTGATCTTAACTTTTGTTGCTCTCCTCTTTAATATTGAAAATATTCTGAATATTTTTAAATTTATTATTCCTTAAAACCCTCCAATTTTTCAATTTCCTAATATAGTAATTAGTTTAAATCTGATAATCGAACTGAGGTTTATTGATATTATTATTTTAACTCTTTCTTTTTAATATTTTTTAAATAATTCCTTTAGAATCATCTGGCAAATGGCGATAATGTAAATAATATATTGCAAAATATTTCTAGTTCATTATACTGCTACTAAGTATCATAGGTTAAACAATATTCAAGTTATGAATGGGAAGATAATTTCTTATCTATTAGAAAGAAAAAAATTCTCTAGTTCATCTAAAATTTTAACCGATTGAAATTCAGAGATAAAACAAATATATATGTCTATACATTTCCATATCTTGTGGAACTATTGATATTTACTAAGTTAACAGACTGGTGAGAAAACAAATAAAATAATTATCTTGACAAAATATGACCAGAATAGATAATGGTATTTAAGGTTGAGTTTTTTCAACACATTTTTTTATGAAAAATTATATTTTGCAGTGGTAAAATTTTTTTCAAAATTCCTTAAAAATAATGAGCTGAGCCTTTATTAGAAGAACATTAGGTAACTGTTGAAAAACTTTTCTAAATAATCGACAAAGCTCTCTAGGTTACCTGGGTATTTTAAATCCTTTGTTATCCACTTGCAAAAAAGGGTCCCAAGCTGACACTTCATGTCTCGTTTGTTTCCTTAAATCCAAAGATTAATTATTGCTAGTAATTTAGCGCCTGGCCGAGCTTGGCCTGTCGGAGATAAGAGCATTGGTGGATAGGGGGGAGTGGAGGGTGAGAGTAAGGCCGCCGACCCCGCACCGCGGGATTAAGGCGAAGATAGAAGAAGAGTAATTTAGTGCCTGTGTTTATATTGCGAAGGAATTTGTTTTCAATATTAAAGAAAGGTAGAAAAAAAGGTCGAGGGGAGAAAAAGCAGGTTATTGCCACAAGGATTTTTTGTTTGAATTCCCGAATAACCACTAAGAATTGGATTTTAAATCTAACACTTGTTTTTTTGCATGTTATATATAACAGCGTTTCGCAGAGAGTGGGCTGCGACCCGGCAACGAGATTTAGAAAAATTTTTCCGGGTCACGAAAAATTTTAAAAAACAAAAAAAAAAAATTGTTATATAGGCCTATTATTTTTTTACATCAATTAGACACTAGGAATAGTAGCATGTGCATTTGTACTTTTTTACTCTTTCATAGAGCTTAAAATAAACAAATAAGTTTTTTTTTTTTTCATTTATATTATATTTATTTATTATTATATTATTTTTTTTTTCATAAGATGGGCCTCAAAAAATTTGAAAATCTCGTACGGGCCGCGATCAAAAAAGTTTAGAGAAACGCTGCTATATATTATATATATTGTCTAGTTCCAACTTTAAAGGCTTCGTAACTTCCGTAACATTTGATTTCTAAGATCTTTTGGAAACTACATTTGAAATGTTCAAAACATATGCCTATTAAAGCTCATTTTTTTTACTGGAGACCTCACATCAAACACACTTGACCTGCCATTGGCCAAGATTGCCAATCTTTTTTTTTATCTCTGATCTTGGGCACAGGAGCAATATAATTTTGTATGAAAATAAATTTTATTATTGGCAAATCCTAGTTCAATCACATGTGCACTTTGCATTAAGTGAATAATTTCCAATGACTGAAGATGGCCAAATAAATTCAGGCCGAAACGTCTTATTCTGGGTGTTTTATTGGACCACGAGCATTCCAATTTGACTGATATTTCCATCTTTCCATTATAATCACATCACATCACAAAGTTAAAACATGCTATTAAAGTTCATTTTTTTTACTGGAGACCTCTCATCAAACACACTTGACCTGTCATTGGCAAAAAATGATTTTATATCCTACATAACCTCAGGAATTGAAAATAAACTGTTCCGGAAAAACGCGCGATGGGCAGGAGAGGTAGTACTAGAAGCAACGTTCACCAGGGAATCTCAACTTCTCAAAAATCATGATTAATTTTACTCAATTGTTTGTTTTTAGAGAATAAAAAAAGGAAATACAGGCCTAGAAAAAATTCCTAAAAAAGAAAGAAAATATTTTTGTTCGACTTTCGTAATCATGTATAACAATGCAGTGGAAGATTGGGAAATCCAACAAATTATTGAAATATTTACAAAAAAAAAAAAAATAATAATCATCAATCTACTTTTAAAAAAATAAAGGCTTCTGAATAGAGAATATATTATTGGATAATAAGCCAAAATCCTCTCGAAGAATATAGATGTGCATATTTATGAAAATAATCCATTATTATTAAAGTCTCTAAAATTTTGTATGAAAAAGAAAAAAAGGGACAAAATATTGTTCTATTCATTTCCGGATTTCCGAAAAAGGAATCAATAGAGCCAGGCGCCTTCTTGAATAGACTATAAATGATATTGAACCTAAAAGGAAAATTGTCAATACTTTTTGCTTCTTAAGGGTATTGTTATATATAGGCATATTGTTCCTCGAGGAGTATGATTTGCCCCTTCGCGATGGTCAAAGTTGTATGCTGCAAGAGGGTTCTGGGCAGCTGCCCCCAAGACGTCGCGGCAAGGGGGCGCATAATGCCACGACATTCTGCGCGGATCTCGATGAAAAAAAAGGGGGCCCCACGTGGATGGTTATAAGGGGATGTTGAGAAAGCCAAGGCTCGCAGATGCCCTTCTTTCAAGGGAGGAGAGAAGCAGGCTTTAGGCCTCATATCAAAATACCCCACCCCAAAAAGAGAGAGAGAGAGAGAAGACCCGCCCTTTGGCGTGAGACTCCTTCAGACATGTCCGACCAGGTTGTTGTTACTGATGAAAATCGATAATTTCGATTTCAAATAATCTATATTCCAATAAGTTTTTTTTTTTGTTTTCGTTCAGATGATATTTTTGCTGTTTAAGGTCGTGGGAACTTCATACATTATGTATACATCAATTCCACCCCTAAAATCGCACTCAACCATGGATGTCAGGATGGGGCAATATGTTAGCCAGCCATCTTTAAGACCACCTGGAGTTTTTGAATTAGATATTAGAGAGAGAAAGTTAGATCAGATATTTGGTATAATTAAATATAGAATATTTATATTACAGGCGTGGAATGAATACATTACTCTTCATACATTTGACATATCTTAGAATTGAATTAATTTATTCAAAAGGGAAAAAGCAAGCGTAGGGCGGACTTGAAGGAAAATCATTTTAAACCTCAAGAAGTTAATATTTTTAAAATATGTTTGAAAAAAAAAATGGTGTGACTGGTAATTGAAAGTTGTGTTCTATGCTTGTTACACCAGATTTTTTGTGTCGATATATACTGTATTAGAATTCAAGATGTTTACCTCTAAAGTTGGGAAAATATTTATATTTTGGTACCATGGCAATCATTTCTCCCATCTTTCCTATTAAGAAAGTACAAGAGTAGCCCTCGGGCCATGGTGTAGAGGTTACCGTGTTAACTATTTGTACCAAGGGTCGCGGATTGGCAACCCGTCTCATGCGACAATTTATTTAAATTGGATTGGCTACCAATTCAATTGAAATAAATAGAGACGGGGTCTAAATGGCCTTCGATGTCGATAAATAAATTTTCGTGTTTTTCTTTTTACTTTCTCTTACCTATGTATATATGTAATATATATATAGAGAGAAAGTATTGGATTCATGTCAAAAATTCGATGTCGAGATTTTGATGGATCTTCACGTTTTGAGGTCCCCTGAATCCAAAAAAGTGGTTTTCGCGACATGGTCTGTCTGTGGGTGGGTGGGTGGGTGGGTGTGTGTTCAATTTTAAGGATGAAGGAATTGAGCTACGAGGTTGAAATTTTATATTTAAGTTAAACACCCCCGGGACCGGAAAAATAAGCTTTTAATCAAAATCGGCCAAAGAGTACTAGTACTTTACTGATGTACTTTTTCAGTTTTTTTCGATTTTCTCAAAATTTGCTCCAACGATTTTTTTTAAAATTCAAAAATCAATTATTTTTTAGATGCTCTTTCAAATGTATATTCTCATTTTGCAATTGAAATCTTCTGAAGACCACTTTACTCTTGTATTTCATAGGGAAGATAGGAGAAATGGTTGCCATGGTAACAAAATATAAATATTTTCCCATACTTATAAATTTTACATCTGAATTCATATGTTCCGTACTGTCGGGAACTAAATATATGTCGACACAAAAATCTGGTGTGACAAGCACAGAACACAACTTTCGATTACCGAAGGTAAGAGAAAGTTGTGTGCTGTGCGCCAGTCACACCAGATTTTTTTCTTTTGAAAACAAACAAAAATTTTTCAAAAATGATCCTGTTGGTTGAAGCCATCAATTTATATTTTTATAAAATCGAAAAAAAAAAACAACCTCGAAAAACTAGTCTGATCGTGACGACACACAACTATAAAGTATTTTCAAAAACCTAATAGCTCTAGCAGCTTTACTGATATACTTTTTCTGTTTTTTTTTTTTTTTTTCAATTTTCTCAAAATTCGCTCCAACGATTTTGTTTAAAATTCAAAAATCAATTATTTTTTAGATGCTCTTTAAAATGTATATTCTCATTTTGGCATTGAACATCTTTTGAAGCAACTTATTTTTTTTTTTTTTAAACATTCACACTTTTTTCTCATTCACACTCACACTCACACACACATTCACACAGTCTTTCGGCAACTCAGGCCATTTAAGACTTTAGACGATAACCGTTGTTATATAAATATACATATAGGGGTCCAGGCATTCTTATTTAAGCCATTTGGTATCCAAATGGCTTAAATAAAATCATCGGACTGCCTGGGTCCGAACCCGCGACGTTTGGTATACGAGGTAGCACGCTAACCTCTAAGCCAGCCCCGAGGGCTACTTTACTCTTGTAATCCATAAAAAAGATAGGAGAAATGGTTGCCATGGTAAAAAAAATATAAATATTTTCCCATATAAATTTTACATCTTGAAAATCGAATGTCCGACTGTCGGAAACTAAATATATGTTGACACAAAAAATCAGCTGTGACAAGCACAGAACACAACTTTTGATTACCGAAGGTAAGAGAAACTTGTGTGCTGTGCGACCAGCCACACCAGATTTTTTTTTAGTCTTTTCGGCTTCTTAGCCCAGACGACATTAAAGAAAACTCATAATAATACGATACGATATGAATATAGGGGTCCAGGCACATTTATTTATATCATTTTGTATCCAAAATGGAGGTTTTTAAATTTGATGTAAAATTTTTTGCAAATTTTGGAAAAAATAAATATACAAATAGAAGAGAAGGACAGGAAACTTCCTGGAAAAACAGCAGCCAGGTGAAAAAAAAAAACGTTATATTCTGGCGCAGACGTTTCGAGAGCCAAGTCGCACTCATCTTCAGGGCCCGCAGAATTGTCAAAAATAAGTACAGGTGGAGTAGGTGGTACAGCATATTATTATCATGTTTCAACATATTTGTATTATTTTGCATCGTCATAAAAGTGTGCAAATAAACAAAACTATTCAATAAAGGACTATGCGACCGAAACTGCATGAAATTTATCACTTGGAATTTCATCACTTGCTGTTTAAATGGCATAGTTATTGAATAGTTTTGTTTATTTGCACTTTATGTCGATACAAAATAATACAAACTTGTTGAAACATGATAATAATATGCTGTACCACTCCACCGTACTTATTTTTGACAATTCTGCGTGCCTTGAAGATGAATGCGACTTGCTCTCGAAACGTCGGCGACAGAATATAACGTTTTTTATTTCACCTGGCTGCTGTTTTTCCAGGAGGTTTCCTGTTCTTCACTTCTAATTGCATATCTACGGCCATTAAACTCAACAAAGTTAATAAATATACAATTTCAGCTAGAACAAAAGCAATGTTTTCTTATGGAATTCTCGCATCTTGGGGTTTTCCGTAGCATTTTTCCGAAAGGTTAATTTAAATATCTGCAAAATTTGATTACCTTTCCAAGCGAGAAAAAATTAGAAGCAGATTTTATTCCAAGTGACATCTTTAGGTAGAGAAAAGAGAATTTGTTAAATAAAAGTTTCTATTGCTGTTCTGAATGAGACAAAGACTCACAAAAATAAAGACTGAATAGGCAACCCGCGTCTCGAGTACTATAATGGGTTCCCATAACAAAGTCATGTGGCTTTTTATTATATAACCAACACCTGAAATAACCTTGTATATTCCGTGAGTTTCAAAATCAACGTCTATCCATGTGTCTTGATGTGGAATTACTCTTTTTTAATGGCGAGGTAGTGGCTGTATAATTGATAAGTATGAGCAGGACTGCAGCCAGAAGACAAAAAATTTTAAGTTGACCTCGTGGCTCTTATCGTTGTTGAGATATTTTGTTCAAAGGCACACACACACAGACAGGGCCGAAACTACGAGATTTTTTAGGGGGGGCAAAATTTAATTTGCCGCCCCGTCCTTAAAATTTTCTATACAAAATTCATATCATTTTACCTTTTTTTAGTAAATCTTTCTTTAATTGCCGCCCCCTGATATATGCCGCCCGGGACACAAGCACCCACTACCCCCCCCTAGATCCGGCACTTTTTTGGATTCAGGGGATCTCAAAACGTGTATATCCATCAAAATCTCGACATCGAAGTTTTGACATGCATCCAAATACTTTCTCAATATATATATATATATATATATATATATATATGTATATATATAGAGAAAGTAAAAAAGTAATCCATGTTTATTTGAGTTAAAAAATAAATTTTGTTAACTTTTGAGTTATAATGAACAGAACCGATGACCTCTAACCTCTAACACAGCAAAAAAGACGAGACTTTTACCTATGCCTTATTAGTTATTGTTTATTCCACCCCCTCCCCCTCTCCCCAAGATTTGTATAAGGGAGCTCCAGTATATCACTCTTGGTGATTATTTATATTCAAATGATACATTTTTTTTTTTTTAATTTGAATAGTAATTAAAAAAATTTTTAATACAAAAATTAATAAATTATATACTAGCCAATCAACCGCATTTGAAATAACATTAAAATGATCCGGCGCCGAAGGTGATATCACATGCGTCAACGAGGCTACCATATATATAAGGATCTTCCCCCTCCTCCGCTATCGCCTGTATTTTTCTTAATATTTGGGTCCGTTTGTATAAACAAAAGTTTAATTTTTTATCCTATCCAACCAATGTCAAAAAAATACTTAAAAGTTCAGAGGTGAACTTTATTCCCTACCCCTACCCCAAAGCCCAAATATTAAGAAAGAAAAAAACAATACTTTTCTTAAGAAAATTCTAACTAGTAGTTTATTGGACTGCATCCACACTCTTTCATTTTAAAATACTTCCTCTATCTATATATTTCATATATAGGGTAAGAGAAAGTAGAAATGGATTGGGAAGTAATTCCATGATGTGATTAAATTATTCAAGATGAAGGTTTATAAATAAATATATCAAAGAAAAAAAACTTTAGGTTTCTTTTTCGGCGTGCGAGCTCTTTTAGATCAAGTCCTTATTGATTATAATTATTTTGAACACTCACACTTTTTCTCATTCACACTCACACTCACATTCACACAGTCTTCGGCAACTGAGGCCATATAAGACTTTGACGATATCCGTTATTGATTAATTATACATATTGGAGGCCAGGCATTCTTATTTAAGCCATTTGGTATCCAAATGGCTTAAATAAAATCATCGGACTGCCTGGGGTCCGAACCGGCGACTTTTGGTATACGAGGTTAGCACGCTAACACCAAGCCCGAAGGCTTCTTAAAATGTTTTTGAAAAGGAAAGAATAAAGCTTCGATTTGGAAAATCACTTCACACCACTAATTGACAATTGATTCTAAATCAAAATATTGCGAGACCGTTCAGCAGATTAATGATGGTTAATCACGTTCTCAATCATTTCCAATATGGCCTTTTTAATTTCCCTTTTCGGGTGCTCTGGCTTATTTAAGTTTTATTTAATACCGGCATATATTTAATTAAATTATATATGTATGACAAGCGGGGGACGTTTCACACGCTGTTTTTTCGGAGCCATCCACCCATGTTTCCACCGAGGTTGGCTTCACTGCAATGTTCTTAGTGGCTGTTGCCAGACCTCTGCTTTTGTTGGAGCTTCCTTCTCCATGGTCATCGTTGACATTAGGGCAATTTTCACTGTCAAATTTCAAAAATTCACTGTTTCAATCTCCATTAACGATATGCGGTAATTATCACTTTAGCTTAGCAAAATATTAAAAAGTTAATCGCAAAAAAATGCATGTTTCCAATCACACTTATATTCATATTCCATTAACAAATTAATTACTCATTTATCACAAAAATAAACATGAGGGCAGTAGCAAGAGAGACGTTTCATACCGGGCGGCAATTTTATAATACTAATATAGCCTTAAAAGAAAAAAAAATAATCAGGGTTCAATTTCATGCAGAGGGGTGCGTTAACATTACGATGAATTAATTTTTAATAATCAGTATATTCTCCATATCAAAATCATAATTTCAAATTTAACAAACGTAACAAAATAGTAGGTCTGAAGTTTTATTTTTATCTTAATCATCTAGATTGTAAAAATGGCATTCTCATCTGGTCGATGCACTTGATGAGGGGAGACTCACCCTGTATAGTCGGTTCCAGCAGGAGAAGGGTAATAGTGCTCGAAGGGCGAACTGGCCTCCATGCTAGCCATGTGTGAGTCTTTGTATATCTATCTTACTACGAACTGACGAGTCCTCGTGTTTATAGTGTGTGTGTGTGTGTATGTTAAAATATATTAGTGTGAGTGTCCTATGCACACGGCAAGGGCCGGGCCATCACTGAGGCCCTTTGAGTTCCTCCGGGTTGCTCTGCACGATCTATCTTAAAAAAAAGGGAGGGGGCAGCCCTCAGGGCGCCAGGTGTGCGGCACAACCAATCCCCCCTACAATTCATGCCGGAGTAAACTCGAAATCGATATTGATTAAGCAGTTGTCCAAATTTTCCTTATCAATTCCAGTAAGTTCAAAAAAAAAAAAAAAAAAAAAAAAAAAAACTTTATCAGCCAATAACCGAATTTATTCTTTCAAGGTTAAAGATTTAAATTTTATCTAATTTTTTACTCCGTCTCTTGATTGTTTTTGGCCTAAATTTGAGAAGATTAATTATTATTATTTACCAAATTTTATTTGATTTTTTTTTTAAACAGAACAAAATTTTATTTGACTTTTTTTTATCGAATAGTAGTCTAGATCTAGGTATATGATCGTCCTTTACTTCCCCTTTCCCGTCTAGTGTTTTCTTCCTGGTTTGCAAATTTGTAATTTATTTAATTCTGGTTAATTCCTCACTAACCAATGGATTGGAGCAGAGTTTCCAAAACATTTTTTTCATGACGCAATTATTTAAAAAATTTTTTTTTTGTAGTTTAAACAAATTTTAAAGTTTTTTTTTAATTAATTCAAAAAAAAAAAAAAAAAAAAAAACTAGTACACAGGTCTTATGAAAACAATGCAAAAATGTAAATATTCAGAATAATTTTTAGTTTTTTTTTTTTTTTGCCACGGGTTTTGTTTTGGCTGTATTATAACAAGTTGAGTAGTACAAATTTTTTTTTTTTTTTTTATTAGACTATTCATGATAGTTTTTGGTTGGATTTGGTATCGCGAAGATTTCCTTGTGTAATAGGCTCCAACTAAAGTATGGCTGGGTGGCAAGGGCGGATACATGGGGGGGGGTAAAGGGGGTAATTACCTCCCCTAAGATTTAAAAAAATACTTTTTTTCGAAAAAAAAAAAAAAATATATTTTTAATGTAAAATTTTAAAAATTAATACTTAAAAATTTGATTTGTATTTATATTCTGGCAAACAAGTACAGAATGCGTCTTTAAATTACCGAAATTAAGAAAAAATAGTGTGCTGTGCGACCAGTCACTCCAAACTACCCCCCCCGAGAAACACCTGGATCGCCATGCTGGGTGGAAGGGGCAAAATTCGTTATCGAAATCAGTGTGGTGGTGGGGGGGGGGGGGGGGAAGACCAGAGAAATTTATAGATAGTAAAAAGAAAATGATTCAATTAAAAAAGATATTTGTCATTGATGCTTAATGGTTCAAATGATAAAAAAAAATTCATTATTAAAATATTAATGATCAGCTATTAATCCGACCCATTGAGAGAATTTTTCTTAATCTTTACGTTCTAAGTTCAAAAGCTTGATTTCTCATAAATTATAATCTTAAATGATTTTTAATGACTTGAAATTTATTTACTATTTCAAGTAAATAAATAGAAGTTGTAGTAATTATAGTTATCATTTAGATATGATAAATACAAACTAAGGGGAATATTAAAATATATATATTTTCAGTTCAAAATTCTTTATTCTCATTATTTACGTCAACCTTGAGGTATAGTCGGGACCGTCGAGAGCTTTGCCGGCCCCAGGGGATGTTTAATGATACTGCCCCCTTCCCCCTCCCACACTTAAAAAAAGGGTTAAATTTTAAATCAGATTAAATGCACAGGGAAAAAAATATATATATTTTTTTCATATTTGAAGTTTAAAGGGTCCAGGCCCACTCAGAGGGCTCGGGGACTCCCTCCCCCACCCCCTGTCAGCGGTCCGATGATTTGAGCATAAGTTTATTATTTTTCAGTATTTCATATATTGTAAAATGTTTATCAAATATTAGCCAATTAGCAAAATGAGAATATTAATATATGCTACTTATAAAGGTATATGGAAAATAAATTTTCAGACTTTATTTATACAGAATATTATAAGGGGGCAAATAACACCAATTTCCGCTTTTATTTTGGATTAGGAAAAGAGATAATAACACTTCCTGCAATTTTCTTAAAACAAAGTGCCAGGAAATGCTTGAACACCCAAAATATAGGGGAGGATCTTATTCATTTAAATTTTTGAATTAGAAAACAATTTTGTTAAAATAGTATTTCAAATAACTAAAAAACAGTAGAAGTGATTTCATAGATATAATATCTCTCTTTTGGATCCAATATTGCATCACACGGTATGTTAAGTACATTTCTCAACTTTTCCAAATTGATTATTTAGAAAATTGACTCATTCATGTCATCATTTTTTTTTTTTTTTTTTTTTAGGATATTTAAAAATGTCTTTCTAGCTGGTTTGTGTTCTCTCCCCAGTTGGCCTTTTAAATTGAGGATTTCTCTATTGAAAATACATGAGTGGAAATTTATTCCCCAATTATATAGAAAAATGTCTTAATTTGTGTTTTTATTTATGTAAAACCCTTCAAATAAGCCCTGAAACGTGGACAAATTTCTCTAATCAAAGGACTTATTTTTTATTAATTAGTCTCTAGTAGAGTGGGGTTTAAATTAACATTTCTAGCCATTTTTATGCCCTTTGTGAACTATTAAAATCCATTTCTTATTTATTATGTAGGTATCGAAGCTTCCGTAACGTTACAGACCACTTGTATGTTAAGAACAACGGTATTTATTAGGGTCCCCCCAAAACAATTTTTCGCCCCAAACCCAAACCAATTTTTGGCCCTCCTTTTTTTTTTCGCCCAAAACCAAAAAAAACAAAAAATTTTTTTTTTTAAAAAAAAATTTTTTTTTTTTTTTTTTTTTTTTTTTTTTTTTTTTTTTTTTTGGAAATTTATTTTTTTCCCTTTCTAACAATTTTTTTTTTTTTTTTTTGTTATAAAAATTTTTTTTTTTCCTTTTCCCCTTTTTTTTTTTATTTTATTTTTTTTTTTTTTTTTTCCCTCTTTTTTTTTTTTTTTTGGGGGGGGGGGGGGTGTTTTTTTTTTTAAAAAAAAAAAAAAAAAAATTTGTTTAATAGAGAGAAAAATATTTTTTTTTTTTTTTTTATTATATCTCGCGGGTTCTTTTTGATTGGAGTTGTAATATTTTAAATATTAAGTATCATATATTTTCCATTGAGAAGGGGGAGTAGGAGAGAACAAACAAACAAAAAAACATTTAATAAATAAACCTAAGGGTTAAATGAATTATAGAAAAAAAATATTCAGGAAAAAATTATAAATTCCAATGGCTTGTTTTGCAAGTTTTCAAATTCCGGAAAATTTTCGACACTCACGAGTGCCGGTGTCAGGCGCAAGATTTCCCCATCTTGTGACAATCCCCTGACTAGGTTCCTTTCCACCCTCTGGCACTCCCCACATCGGCCTAGTATTCCATCCCTCTAGCTATCCTTCTCTATAAATAAGAAACACGAATTTTCTTTTTGTTCGGAACAGGGTGACTCGCCGCCCTTCTGTGTGATGCTAATGAACCCGAGGCTTGGGGGCCCTTTACTCCCTACACTCGCGTAGCCAGGAACCAGAACCGGCTGGTGGGCACTAAAGTCGGGTCATCAGGTGGTCACCACCACAGCGGGCGTCCTCGACTTGTGCATTTCAAATTACCTACATGCTATTTTGCTTTCAAATAATTTATGCAATTATAAATATTTTAATTAAAATAATAATAATAAAAAATAAGGAAATTCTGATATTTAGTTTAGTTTAATTAGATTCCTCTCTTTATGGACAAGTTTTTCCCTTTGACATTTTTAAGCTAATCAGATAGATAAAAACTAAAAGTAATTTCAAAATTTTTTACTTTCTCTTACTCTATATATGAAGAGAGAAAGTATTGTTTTGTTTTCGATTGCATCTTTTCATTTCTTGTCTGGACTTGCTGGAGAATAGAAGCCAGGAAGGAAGAAGATAACAATTTTGCTTACTTTTATTTATTGGCTGATTGTCCTAATTGGCGTACATAAGTCGTTAGATTTATCATTTGAAGAAAATTGAATTTGGTTTTTTTTTACAGCCTGGTAGATATTATTGAGAAGGTTGAAGTTAAATAAAAATCTGGAGTTGATTTTAAGGCAATTTTTTTTTTTTTGTAAGCCTGATTGGCCTGAAAATCAACTCCAGATAGATTTTTATTTAACTTCATCCTTCTCAATTAGGTTTTTTTA
Organism: Euborellia annulipes; assembly: GCA_023213315.1. Lineage (NCBI taxonomy): Eukaryota > Metazoa > Arthropoda > Insecta > Dermaptera > Anisolabididae > Euborellia > Euborellia annulipes. Next base: position 49,169 of record JAKCPI010013695.1, read on the forward strand.
TAAATAATAAGTTTTGAGATTTGATAGGCCCAATAATATCGGAGTAAGGAAGAGATCTGTATACATAAATGTTAAAATAATTTAATAATAATTAATAGGAAACACTAGGTTTACCAGTAGTTAAAAAAAGGAGTTTTATTTGGTTTATGTAACTAAAAAGGTTCTGATGATGTTTTAACATCGAAATGTACAGTGAGCGGCACAATTAAGTCTCCACCTGGGAACTAGAGTCTTAAGTGTATGGTATATGGTGAAATAATTTTAATGACCGAAAAGGTAAAATAAAATCTGGTTCATATGTTTTTATTACCTTTTCAAATTTAAAATTATTTCACTATATACCATACATTTAAGGCTCTAGCTCCCAGGGGGGACTTAATTGTGCCGCTCACTGTACATAAACCAAATAAAACTTATTTTTTAGCTAAATCTAGTGTTTACTTTTAATTATTATTAAATTATTTTAATTTAAAAATGTTCAAAATTGTGGGTACGGTGAAGTCTGGATTATATAAAAATTCTATGAGAATTGTGGGGAGGGTGTAGGGGTGGGAGCCTGGGAAAGGGTTTTCAGCTGCCAAAGCAATCTATGAATCATTGGCTCTCCCTCAAAAGTGCTAATTTTATATTATAATTTTCAAACGCAATTTGAGTGGATGAGTTATTTTTTTAATCATATTTTAAATGAATTTTTTCTAATAGTTTTATAATATTTCTATGGTGCAAAATTTCATGTTAAGTGATCATGAAATTTTGTTTTACCCTCATCGCTTGATAAGAAATTAATTCACAAAACCTTACAAAAGAGGCGAAAAATATTTATAATAAGTCCCGTTAATTTCTCTACTTAAATCATATTCTCCTATTAAATATTAATTCAGGAATTTAAAAGTAAATAAAGGAGATGTTCTAGTGGGCAAAAATTGACTATTTATATTGTATAAACAAATAGGAAAAAAAAGAAAGAAAAAGGATGTGAAAAAATGCTAATCACCCGGTACTAAGACAAAGTATTTGAAAGCCATTAGCTTGTAAGAATTAAAAAAAAAATAATTCAAGGTTGCTAAAAAAGTAATTTCAGTACGTGATGAACATTTTGACTAAGAGAGTATTTTTGCTCATAATGAAATTTTAATATCATTTTTCAATTAGTATTTTTACACCCCTGAAAAAAATTCTCAGAGTTTTTTTATTCAGAGTTAATAAAAAAAAAAATTATATCAAATTTTTCATGACTAAGTTGAAAATAAAATCTGTGCACTAGATGATAATCAAATCTTCGAAATTTAAAACGAAAAGTTTCTTGTGTTGATAATAAAGGAGCTTTAAAATCTAATCCAAGAATTAAATAATAAATGTCTTATAAAAAAAAAAATATAGCACACATTTTGGCCCAACTTTGCAGCTGCCCACCCCTTGGGCTTTTGGTCCTAGAAAAGAAGTCAGCTGAGCTTTCACGGGTTAAAAAAGTTCACATTTTTCCCTAGGAAGGGCAAGTCTCACTCTCTCTCTATCTTTAGGGAGAGAACTATGGAAGGGGAAAGGACAGAAACCTCTGAGGGCCTTGGAAAGGGAGGAATGCTCCCGAATAGCCTCTCTTATTGCCCAACACTACTTGGAAGTATTTGCATCATTTTATCTGAATATATTATTAATATGATATGAATATGATATAAATTTCCTTGAGGAAATAAAAATAAGGTGGACTTGAAATAATGTTTATTAGAGCCCGGATGTTCATGCACAATCAAACCTTAAAATATGCTTGCTAATGCACTATAAAATGACCAAATATGCACATTGAAGGAAAAAATATGTCTATCCATATTATAATTTCATTTTTTTTTTATAACAATGAACAACAAGCAATTTCTCTTAAATTCTCTTCGTTTAAGGACATGCATTTATCTGAGAACACGTTCTTGAACGCAGAAAGTGATCTTTCTGCATCCCAAAAATGACAGGCGCATACTTGAAAGAAGAAATCTGGGACAAATAGAGGTTGAAATCTTGATCTTTTACATTTCCACCCTGTAAAGAGCGAAAGTTTGAAAATATTAAAAATCCCCAATTTTTGTCACATAAATTAGATTTGGAATCTGAGATGAAGGATATTATATCTCGAAGACTCTGATGAGCCGGAGTTACTTCATCACTACACGGATGGTGTGTGTTGGTTGAAGTCGGCCATAAAAAATATTAATAATAAAAAAGTTAAAATTTACCTATAAATTTTATTAATTTCAACCAACATACCGACCATCCGTGTAGTGATGAAGTAACTGCGGCTCATCAGAGTCTTCGACATAAATTAGACTTTAAAAGCAACTACATAAAAATATTCAAAACATGCTTTTTTCTTTAAAAAGATGTTAAGATGAAAAAAAAATTAGGTTGTTTTAGGTAAAAATTGGCAAAACATGCATTGTGCATGCACATTTTCTTCAAAAAAAGCCAAAATATGCTCATATGCTCAGAACAAAGAGGGTTATTTCGAATCCAATACTTATGAAATGGATAAGTGCAAAGTTTCAGGAACGTATTCAGCATACAAACTTGCATTTGCATGAACATCTGGGCTCTTTTTTTTTAGAGAAAAATTTTTGGTAATATCCGAACTATTAAAACAAATTTTGTTACATTTTTCAAATTTAGTCTTCTTTAAAAATTCTAACTTTTTTTTCGGCATCGGAGGCCATTTAGACCATTTTTCTAAATTCCACTATAATTTAGAAAAATGGGGAATGACTTCCCCGAAACTTTCTCGTATATTCTTTTGGAATTACGCTTGAGTGTGTGAACACGATTGCTTAAAAACCAAAGCAACTAGATGGATGAAATTTGGTATATGCTCCTTACGCTAAAATTGTAGATTTCTATCATATTTGACATTTTTCCGAAAACTGAATAGTTTTTGAAATAATCACAGAAGAAAATGACATTTTTCGTAAATTTTGGAAAGAAATAACAAAGAAATTGAAAATTTTGAAATTTCTGAAAAAACTTATTAGGTAAAGTACTACTTCCAAGTGACGTATTTACTCCAAAAGTTGATAGAAATCTACAATTTTAGTGTAAGGAGCATATACCAAATTTCATCGATCTAGCTGCTTTGGTTTTTAAGCAATCGTGTTCCACACACACACACACACACACACACACACACACAGACAATGCCCAAAATGGTATTTTTGGACTCAGGGAGGTCTAAAACGTGGAGAAACATCAAAATCCCCAAAGTCGAATATTTTTACGATTACAATACTTTCTCTTAATATTCTATACGAGAAGTATAAGTAAAAATGTTCATTGCTTGGAATAAAACAAATAATTTTGATTTGAATATATATTAAGAAATAAAGAAAATTAACGACTTCTTTGTTATGTATGTGAATTTATTATGGCGAATATATCTTTTTTTTTAGGGAAATATGAAATAAAGGTTAGTATAAAAATAGGGAAGGTAGGAAGAAAGGTCCCCTCGACTTGTCACTTAAAAAGGGGAGACATCGATTCTCAGGGCATAAATAAAGATCCCAGGCCTCAGTCTAGTGAATGTATACTAATCATCTCTTTTATAAAAATAAGAAATCTTTTCTTTTGTTATTCAGGAAATACGATTGAATTCAAACATAGCAAAACGATCAAGAAAATATGGGATTAAAGAGGGAGATGAAACAAGCAACCCAACTCTTTGATATAAATAGCTAAAGAATACATGGCTTGGAATTTTAGCACTTTTTATTAAAAAAGAAAAAAAAAAAGGGAAGCAAATGGAGGAGAAGAAAGGAACGATATAATAAGGCTGGAGGTAGTAGATGCCTAACATGTTTTTCCCTTTTCTTTTGTAGGTCATTTCTAATTTCCTGGCCATTGACCCCTGGAGATCCCGCCAAAAATTTTTTATATTTTAAAAATCCATTTTATTATTATAAATTTAACTTAATCTTTCTGGTTAATTGCTTTAGCTAAGCCTTGCTATTTTTTTTTTTTTTTTTTTTGTTATTTTTGTAGAACAGAACGACTTTACTCCTGAGGGTTTTTAAATTTACTGTTATTTTCTCAGAAACCACTCTATTTCAATTGCTTGGTAGACAATTCAATTGAAAAAATTTTTCATGAATGAAAGGCAGTGGCGTACCGAGGAGGGGGGGGGGGGGCGGTCCGCCCCAGGTCCCGGTCTTTGAGACCCGGGGCAGCGGAAAATTTCGTTTCCAAAAAAAAAAAAAAAAAAAGGTGAAATAATTTCAACAGGGGGGAGAAAAAAAATGTTCCCCAGGGTGGAAAAACCAAGTTTGGGGGAAAAATTTTTTTCGCAAGGTGGCAAAAATTTCATCTCCCTAAAAAAAGGTAAAAAAATTTCCAGAGCAGAGGAAAAAAAATTTCCGCAGGGTGGAAAAATAAAGTTCCGAGAAAAAAACTTATCCACATTGGAATCTTGTCGCCCCAGGCCCCCAACTGTCTCGGTACGCCTCTGATGAAAGGAAAGGAAACCCTGAATCCTGCTCTAGCATTCATAAAGAAAGATTTAATGAAATAAAAAATCTGGTGTGGCAGCACATTACTACCTGCATGAAGAAAATATTTATAAAAATAATTAGCAATTGAATTTTGTTTAAGTCCCGGGGCTGTAGCAGACTGGTAGAATGCTCGCTTCTTGTGTTAGACTAGGAGTCAGGGTTTCGCTTCTGAGAAAATAACAGTAAACCTAAAAACCTTCGGGAGTAAAGTAGTCACCAAGCAATTTCGTAAAAGAAAGTAATGTGCGGTTATCAAGTCAGGTTTTTATTAAATAATAATTTACTAGTGTATTATAAGAAGCTTAATTATAATTTATTTTCAAAAAAATAGCCTTTCCTATTATTTTTATTTTTATGGGAGTTGTTTAATTATAGACCACATTTTGTATTAATTATTTATCAAAAATATAAATAATCTACAAACGTTGCGACTGCTTATTCTAAGTCTTTTTCAAGTACTGGCGCACTTGAAGAATAAGCAGTCGAAACGTTGTACATAATTATCAAAGTTGTCAAGTTTTATCCCGCCGAGTATAATACACGGTTTTATACATGGATAAAACTACCACGGATAAAACTAGGCCGATGTAAAAAAGTGTAAAAAACCAACTCGATTAAAAAAAACAGGTTAAAAGGTAAATGAATTTTATTTGAATTTTCTTTCTCGTCGGGTTTGCGTATGCGCATCCGAGTTTTATACATTTTATACAGTTTTATCCGCGATTTTTGTATAAAACTACAAAATCATGTATAAAACCAAACTCTGGTAATTATAGACATTTGTATTAATTATTTATTAAAAATATAAATACTGTACAACGTTTGGACTGCTTATTCTGCAGTCGTTTTCAAGTAATGTACACTTGCAGAATAAGCAGTCGAAACGTTGTACAGTATTTATATTTTTAATAAATAATTAATACAAATGTGGTCTATAATTAAAAACTCCCATAATAAAAGTAATACAAACCACAAAAGCTTTAATAAACAAATTCGTGATAAATTCCTAGTTATGGTTTTAAGGAGTTTAGAAGAGTTATTTTGAGTCAACCTCACATCCAGAAACAAAAACATACAACACAATTCAAAGAGTCACTTTATCTCTAAAAATTTTGAGAGGGCATTTGTCTATTTCTCCTGTCAATTGAAGTGCGAGATTCCAAGACTTACAAATAAAAATGAAGCACAAAACCTCTAAGGCTCTGATTCTTCCTGATCAAAAATTCAAATTAAACACGTAAAATAATAATGCAAATTAATAAAATTTAGGGGAAAATAGAAAAAACCTTCCCATGTAAATAAAAAAATACAAAGTTTCAAGATTCAATAACTACAGTATAATTTTGTATCTTAAAAATATAAAAGTTTATCAACATTATTTTAATAAAATTAGTAATAATAATATATAAAATAAATTAGTGATAATATTAATTAGGCCATAATTAATAATTATATATTTTTTTCAGATATGATATTAATGCCCATCCATAAATGTGTTAATCTTTGAATGACGCCGCAAGAAATGAATTTGCTAAAAGACGACAGCCCTTTTAAGACGTCTTAAAATTGGTCTCTTTGAAGTGAACTTGGGCAGGTGCATCAATAGACAGGAGAAATAGACACGCATGGAGGTAGTCGGAAAGGAAGCAGGTGGATAAGAAAAAACAATGCTTTCTTCGGAGTCACAGGAAGAAGTCACCCCCGCGTTGCAAGAAATGTACGATTATAAATTAAAAAAAAAAAAAAGAGAAATAACAGCAAAAAATCGGAATTTCTTAATTGATTAGGTGAGTATTAACTTAAAAACATCCTAATTAAAAATGTCTGGAACCCAAATATATATACTCAATAACTGTTATCAGGAATGAAAGGTGGAAGAAAACGCAGCCAAAATTTTTTCTTTAAAAATATATTTCAGTTGCTGAAAAAAAATTTTGGCTGCGTTTTCTTCCACCTTTCATTCCTGATACCAGCCATAAAATACTCTTATACTAATAACTGTTATTGTATAAAGTCTTATATGGCTTGAGTTGCCGAAAAAACTGTATGAATGTGTGTGTGAGTGTGATTGAGAAAAAAGTGGGAGTGTGAATCACATAAAAAATCAGATAAACACTGTGTGATTGAGAATAAAGTGTGAGGGTTTTTATTTATAGCTAATATACAAATAACGGAGATAAAATTACTATTTTTAGCATTTGAAAATATATAAATAGTAAAAATAAAAACAATGATATCATCTGGTTCGAATATAGCAAAGATCTAACGAAAGTTTATCCATAAAAGTATCAGTACTTGAATATAGATTTACCAGAAATATTAATAATTTATTAAATTTAGCCTATTATACACTTAAAAACATGTCAGTTTATGCCTCATTCATTCCCTCAGGTGGAATCAATCACAGAATTCTTTATCCATAATAATTTAGGTCCTTCCCTCCAAACACAATCAAGTTAGTGAACCTGAACGGGGCCCCAAATATAGGACTGGTCTGATATAATCACTATTGTTTTCGATGAAGCTACCTGATGAAAGCATTATCAGAGTCGGAACCTCGTCTTACTAGGTGAAATATAATTGCTTTTAAAATTAAATCAAGCAACATGTTATTTTGATATGCAGATAAAAAAAAATGTAACTTTTTAATTATTTAATAAAATTTATTTCTCATAACAGAAAAATCTAATAAAAAAAATTAATGTCAAATTTCATAAAAATTTTAATGAGTGAGAAACTAATAGATATCTTAATTTGAAGGCAATAAGTCAAATGTCATTTGACGATAAGATAAAAATTTAAAAGATGTATCCGCCTAGGGCAATATTGACCCTAATAACCAAGGGCTTATAGTTTGACTAGTGATAGCCTATCGATATACTCATTAACATTAACAAGTAAAAGTGACATTTGTCTACCTTTTGTTGATTAGCTGATCGCAATCATTCATTGCCCGGCTGACTTTGTTCTTCTTTATTTGTCAACAAACATCATCCGGTTCAGGCCCATTGCATCTTGATATCACACCGTGTTAAATTAAACATTTATTTTTACAAAAAGAAAATAAATAAAAGAAATTAAAATTGAAGAATTATAAAGAGTTACTATAAAATGGCGGTTGGATGATTTCGTTTGGCTTCTGGCAGACTGTCAAGAGTTTTTGGCGCCTTTCAAACACTCAGCATCTCTGATTGGTCCGTTTGAGTAGCAAGCTCCGCCCACAAAAAATCCTCATTCTGAACGTGCTCGAGAGTTTTTTAAGCGCTCAAATTAAAGTTAAAACATATAAATGTTAATTTAATTATTAATCTTTTATATAAGTTTTTTTTCTTGTTTGTAATTTCTCTTTCCTAGGCCCAGTAGGATCAGAGCTAGCTTTTGGGTTAGGGTCATTCTACACTTGCGTTTTTCACGCGTTTTTGTCGCATTTTGCTCTCGTTTTTATGGCCTCGTTTTCAGAGGCATATATAAGGGGGCTGGCCGAGGGGGCCCGGGCCCCCCCCGAAATTTCCAAAACACATATACATATATAGGGATATACAGACATCAGCGCAACAAATTTTTCCGCAGGATAGAAAACTTTGATTCCGCAAAAGAAAAAAATGTTCCGCAAAAAATTTCATGTGAAAAAAATTTAGTTTCTTAAAAAAAAAAATTTTCCACAGAAAAATTTTTGAGTTCGGCCCCCTCCCCCCGAAAAAAAATTTCTATATACGCCCCTGCTCGTTTTAAACGCTCGAACGCCAGCTAACCCGTTCAAAAGGCCCGTGTAGAAGCTCTCATTTAAACTCCTTATCTGGGTTCATTTATTGCAATTATCTAGTCTAGGCAACATATATTTTTATTTATTATAGCAGGGCCGGATCTAGGGGGGGGGGGGCAGTGGATGCATGTGCCCCGGGCGGCAGATACCAGGGGGCGGCAATTAAAGAAAGATTTACTAAAAAAAAGGTAAAATGAATTTTGTATAGAAAATTTTAAGGAGGGGGCGGCAAATTAAATTTTGCCCCCCCCCCTAAAAAAATCTCGTAGTTCCGGCCCTGTATTATAGTGTTCAATTGTTGTCATATTGTTGAATTTTAAAATTGTTTATATATAATTTAGTTTCTTTAAAATATATTTGAAATCTTTATATATATTTTTACTGAAGTTTAAATATTAAACATTTTAAATTTTTGTTTATTCTTATTGAAAATTATAAATAATATTTGATATCCCCACCAAAAATGCAAAAAAATGTTCCCGCTTCCATGTTGTTCTTTATGAACGCACTCAACCATCTGATTAGATAATATGGCGTTGATGTTTTTATTTTTTCATTAATGTTATTTTTAAATTAATTTCTGTGATTCTAAAACTAGAACTTTGTGAATTAAATAAAAAACAAAAATGCCTCAATTTTATTCAGTTGAAATAAATCGAACTGAATGGAATGTCCTCGAACGCTATCAAAAGTTGACCTCTGTCGGTTCTGGAGCATACGGCCAAGTCTGGTAAATTTTATTCATGAATTGTATTTATTATTATAATATTTAAAATATAAAATTAGCAAGTCAAAGATTTGAATATTTTTTATATTTTTTCATTTCATTATTCTCATGTTCTATATATTTTCGATTTTTATTTACTTATTTTCACATTTTAAAATTTTTATTAAAATTTCAATTCATTGATGATATTAAATGATTATCATTTACACAATCATATTTAAAAAAAAATATAATTTTAAATAATAGAAATACCGAAAAGTCAATAAATATATATTTTTAGTCAAGGTAAATAGGTGAGATCTTATCCAATACATGCCCAAACCTCAAGGACAAAGATCAATTTCGCTTAGTTTGCGATCAATCTCAACAAAGATAAAAATATTTATCAGCCTAATCCATTTCCAAATATCATATTTAATATATACGTTAAGATATACTGGATTATTTTTATTTTTAAGGAAATTAGCTTAACCCCTTTTAATAACTTAATTACAGGCCCTTTTTAATCAGAACTTTTAAAAAATTTTGACATTCTATTCAAATAAATTTTTAAACCTTAAATAAAATGAAGCATTCTTGTTAGTTTAATTAATAGATTTTATATAAATAATTTTTCATATAAGAAAAATATTGAATTATTATTGATAGATCTTTATTAAAATAAATTTATGTTTGAATGATTATGAATGTAGAGATTAACCTTGAAAGAAATCCAATTACTGTAGCGTAAATATTTCGATGTCATTGTTACGACACTATCCTGTGACAGATATCTTGAAACGTCAAAAAGATATTCAATATTTCTGGTTCTATATTTGCTCATAAAGTACGAATTTTATAAATATTTAATGAAGCAGAAAGTATAGAGGAATATTGGTAGTTTTTGACATTTTTCCAAACATTTTATTCTGAAGCATCCATTTTTTGATTGAATCTTATTTATTTATTTTTTTTATATTAAGATTACTTTAAACCAAGACCAGCTCAAAATTGAATCTTAACTTATATATGTATAGGGAAAAATGATTCTAATCAAATTTTTTTCTTCTAGTTCTGCCATTGATGTCATCACCAATAACAAAGTAGCAATTAAAAAGCTTGCAAGACCGTTTAGCTCCGCTGTTCATGCCAAACGAACTTATAGAGAGCTACGAATGTTAAAACATATGAACCATGAAAATGTAAGAGTCTAATTTATATTTGAACGTAAAATTCTAACTAAAAAACAAAAAAAATTCCAGGTTATTGGCCTCTTAGATGTATTCCATTCCGGAACTGGTTTGGATGATTTTCACCAAGTGTAAGTAATTTAAATTAAAAAAAATTATTATAACTAGAGCCCGGATTTCTCTTGACCTAATACATGCTCACTAGATAAGGCATTATTTCTTCCTTAGACAAGATTATTTGTTTATAAAAACTAACAGAGGCTAAAAGCCATGTTCCTAGTAACAAAATGTGATTTTAAGTAGTTTTCGAGACCTATTTATTTAAATCAAATATTAATATTCAACCAATTCCTCGATTTGGATTTAACAAGTCAGAGATTATTTATTTAGTCATTCATATACCAGCAATATATATACACTCACAAAACATGACGATTTTTGTTCACCAAAGCCAGAAAAATCTCTATGGCATGAAAAAAAGTCATAAGCATTCGAGCTCTAATTATCCTGTGTTTATGGCATAATTAAATATACTAAATTCTAACGTTATCTTGTTAGTTACCTTGTTACAGATTTAATGGGAGCAGATCTTAACAATATAATTAGAACTCAACGTCTTACAGATGACCATGTACAATTCCTTGTTTATCAGATCCTTCGTGGTTTAAAATATATCCATTCAGCAGGAATTATACATCGAGTAATTAATTATAAAAATTTTTGTTTTCTTAATTTCTGAAATTTTACAAATATTTTTTAAATCTAGGATCTAAAACCATCAAATATTGCTGTCAATGAAGACTGTGAATTAAAAATTCTCGATTTTGGTCTTGCCCGACCAACCGAAACTGAAATGACTGGGTAGGTATCGTTATTTTATGTTTTTAAAGAGAGAAACAAGAAATGTTGGAATAGATGACGATTATAAATTGTTGAAGATTACACAAGATTATTTATTTGCTTACTTGTTGTCTCTTTCTTGCTTCTTAGTATAACTTAATTTCAATTTCACTTATATGTAAATAAATTTTTTCTACAGTTATGTAGCAACACGTTGGTATCGGGCTCCTGAAATTATGCTTAATTGGATGCATTACAACCAAACGGTGGACATCTGGTCGGTGGGATGTATAATGGCAGAATTGATCACAGGACGCACTCTCTTCCCGGGCACAGACCGTATCCTTGCATACTAATATTACAAAATAGTCCATATCTAGATATATTCTGGTATTTACTTTTTAAGCTTCATATCCAGAGGACGTTCCTTGTGATTTGAAGTGTGTTTCTGTGAACCTCCTAATAAATAATATTTATTAATTAGCACAAAGATTAAAATCTATTCTCTGACTCCGTCACAAGAAAGAATCGACTATTTAACCTCTCTTAGTTTTTTGCAAAGTTAAAACAACATTATATAATATTTCAGTTTGAAGAAGATTTCTTGAAATATTCATTAATATTGATAGTTGTATATAATACTAATAGTTTGGGAGTTGAAATTTACACAGTTGTTGTTATTATATATAAAGATAAAAATTAATGTTTTCATGTTAACTGCGTTTTATTTGTATTCATATAAGAAACAACTTTTCGGCCACTCATTGTCTTCTTAAGGTGTAATTCTGATAAAATCAGTTCCGAATGTAAGTCGAAAGACTCTTTGTGATGGCATTTGATTTATAAATGAAGTCTGAATAACAGGAATGAAGAGGAATGCAGCCAGGGAGCTTCTATTAAATGAAACTCCTTTGTTAAAAACGTTTCGGCCAATTTTATTTTGCCATCTTCATTCAGTTGCATAAGCTAAATAAAAAATCTTTTACATTGAAGTTACTTGAACCAGATATTAGATTTAAAAATTAAAAAAAATATTTAACATATTAAGATTTTCAGTTTTTTTAGAAATAGAGTTGTTAATAGTCTGTTCAAGACGACTGTATAAGACTGGCTTATGAAAAGACGATTAACAACTATATTTGCTAAAAAAACTGTAAGTCTTAATAATGTTAAATATTTTTTAAAATTTTTAAATCTAATATCTGGTTAAGTAACGTCAATGTAAATACTTTTTTGTTTAGTTTATTCAACTTAAGATGGCACAATAAAATTGGCCGAAAAGTTTAGCGACAGAGGAGTTTGATTTAAAAATAGAGACTTTTTACATGACTGTATTCCTCTTCATTCCTGTTATTCAATTCTACACAGCTATTTTATAAGTTAATTATAAATTAAGACCCCAGAATGAGTGACCGAAAAGTTGTTTCTTATATTAATAATGTACGGTGAGGGACAATATTAAATCCCATCCATGCGTTTTCTACTTGTGATTATTTCATTGTTTTTATAAAAAAAAATGAAAATCTTTATTGGAAATTTTCTAGGTTTGAATCATGAAAGTTTCCATTAAAAAATATATAATATTTTTTTTAAAAACAATGAAATAATCACATGTAGAAAACGCATGGGTGGGACTTAATATTGTCGCTCACTGTACAAATAAAACACGAAAACATTAATTTTTATTTAATACTAATAGTTGTTAGTATTTTTTAATTAATTTACTGATAAACTATTATATTGTAACATATATAGCAGTCTCATACTAGTTTCTAATGATATATATATATAAATATTAGATTTAACTAATATCCCAAGTAATTTAATATACGTTATTAACCCGAGCTTTATCATTGCATTTTTATAGAAGCATTTAGAATAATTTATAAATGTTACGTATAACATCAATGTCAAATATTGCTAAAAGAATTTAACTAGATGGGCGGATGAGGATATTTTAACCTTAGCCCCACGTTCAGACATCCACCAGCTGAATCTAATCATGGAGATCTTAGGAACGCCCCGGCCCGAGTTTATGCAGAAAATCTCTAGCGAGTCGGTGAGTTGGGGGCCAGATTTGGCTTCGCTTCTGTGGCCGTCGGAAAGCAGGGAATTCATTCCTTTTGGCGTCTTAGTTATGGCTGCTGCTTTTTGCGCGCTTTAAATTCCTTAACGTAGCCGAGATTTGGACCACTTAACTCGCATCCTGGTGCTGTGCGGCACCCCCTCGCCGTGCACCCTCGACAAAATCACAAGTGTGGAGGTAATGGCCACTTCTATCCCGCCTCCACTGTTTGCTTGTCCATATAATCCAAATTATTAGATTTCTTTCTCAAAAAGACTTGAGACACTGTTTAAAAATTAACCTATAGTTTCTGTTTACCTTTCCGCTGTAAATTTGCTTATAATCGATTTAAATGATAAATATTAAATTTTAATAACCTTTTTTCAAGAAGTTCTTGGGCTTCAGATCTAGTTGAAACCTTAACAAAATTTATATATATATAGTAAAGAGTAAAATTGAACTAATATATTTAATAAATTAATTAGTTGATGAAATTTTTCATTTGAGTTTCAGACGTAAATTCTTTAATTTGATAAACTCCTAATCCCAGGTAAATTAAGTGTTAAATTGGGGTACCCCGGTAGCCATCTGTATATATCAATTCAATATATACTGTACAGTATATAATTGTATAACCCTAAATGGCCTTAGCCGATAGGGCAAATAAAAAAAAAGGGTTAACTTAGTAAAGTCATTTTCTCTTTTATCATACCTTGCTATGATAAAGGGAAATTGCTTATAAGGTCGGTAGCCAGAATTTCTTTTTTTTTTAGTGGGGGGAAGCTAACAAATTTTGTAAAATGGAGGGGGCAGTTATAATTTTTTTCAATGATATTTATTTTAAGAGTGAACAGCATTAGGGTTTCACTAATGGGCAGAGTTCAAATTATACACATGCCGGTATATAAAGGGTCGGCTGCAGAAATTGCAAACTCGCAATTATGACACACACGGCTTTTCAGCACACTGAATTCAGCAAAGGTCTGTACAAGTTGTACAATTTGTCAGCCTGATATTGACATTGGAGTGCCATAGCAAACAAACAAACTTCTTATTGGTGTTTTGTTTGTTTTCAAAGTTTAAAATTGAAATACGGTATCGCAGAACTATATATATTTGTGGGTTAGCACTATCTGCGCCCGACCTCTTTATATATAATATGCAAAATATTTTTATAATTTTGAAAATGAAAGCATTTCGTGAGGTGGAAGCCTGAAACACCACGAGACCCCCCCCCCCTCACTCACTGGCTCGTGTCTTGTTGCATATTTACACTAAAAGTTACACCAGCAAATTACCTTTTATATGTTTCAAAATTGATTAAATTGAGTTTTTACATTTGAAGCTTGAATAAATAGGGCTATATTAGACTTTTTGTCATAGCCATAGAAGTTTATCCACAAAAAATTTTATCTAAAAGAAAAACAAATAATATCCAAATGGTTCAGTTTACCTCTTTAATTATATATTGTAAGTCGAAAAAACTCATTTTTTCATTTCAACGTTGTAATAGCAAGGAAAAATTGCGAATTATATAGACAAAAAAAAGAAAAAAAAATTATCAAAATCGGTTGACATAAGTTTGACAAAATATGAAGAAAACTTCATTTTTGCTATTATTTTTTTAATTTTTGAATTCACACTATAATAAAACACAATGTTCTTAAGTTCAAAATAAAAATACTGTAACTATTACGGTAAAAAAAAGTTTATTAAAGATATAAAAAAAAAACTCGTAAGAATGTAAATTTGTTCATTATTTTGGCAAATTTTGGAGCTTATGACCAGAAGATCAAATGAACTAAACCAAATTAAAACAGAATGTTTTTAGGCTCTTTTTGAAGATGTTACAAGGGGAGTGTCTAACTTAAATATAAAATTTCAACCTCGTAGCTCTTTTCGTTCTTTAGATATTTTGTTCACAGACACACACACACATACAGACCATGTCGCGAAATCCACTTTTTATTTGGAATCAGGCGACCTTGAAACGTGTATATCCATCAAAATCTCGACTTCACTATATATATATGTATATATTAACATATATATATATATATATATAAGCTAGGCTGGACGCACACTAATTGAAAAACGTTTTGCTCAAGGCCAACGCACACCGATTAGGCAAAATGTTTTACCATTGAGCGTTTTGCTCTATGTGTCCGTTGGCATTGGACAAAATGTTTGGCCTTTGAGCAAAAACGCTCAATGACAAAACATTTTGCTGCTAAATGCAACGCACACAGATTGAACAAAACGCTCAATGGCAAAACATTTTGTTCAATGATGTTGAATTATGCTCAATTGTCTTTTGCCTCCTCGGTGTGCGTTGAAGCATAGAAAAGCATTGAAAAAACAGTTTTAGGCACGATTAGTCAAAAACATTTTGCCCAGGAGCGTTTTTGTTCAATTGGTGTGCTTTCATTCTAAGAGAAAGTAAAAATAATCGCAAAAATGAAGTATATTTTGTCAAACTTTTTTGATAATTTTTTTTTCTTTTTATTTTGTCTATATAATTCGCAACTTTTCCCCGCTATTACCACTTGTATATAAAAAATGATTTTTTCGGCCCACCCTCCTTATTGTACATATTTGTAATTTTCAGATTACAGCGTTTTCGTATTCGAGGGGGTCCGCAAGCTACTTTTTAATTTTCTGAATCCTTGCACTACTTTATAAGAGGATTTGGCTGAATTCTTAGAAATTTCTCAAAACTCTATTGGGGTAGATTCGACATTCGAATTTCTCCCAAAGTTTAAACCTCACGAACTAAAACAAAAGATTTTTGATAGAAATAATTGAACTAGAAGGAGAAAATTTTAGAATAGTAGGGAAAAATAGAATAAAATATTTAGAGTAGATTTTTTGAATCGAGAAATTTTTAAGTTCATCCAATTCCTCAAGCATATTCTTAATTATTAATTTTAATTCAGAAAAAATTCTTCAATATTTTCCTATATATTACTTCTCTTACCCCAATATGAAATATAGAGGAAAAGTATTGCGATCATGTCAAAAATTCGATGTCGAGATTTTGATTGATCTACTTGTTTCGAGGTCCCCTGAGTCTAAAAAAGTGGGTCCCGCAAATTGGTCTGTCTATTTGTGTGTATCGACAAAATAAGCTTTTGATCAAAATCGCCCAAAGAGTATTAGTACTTTACTGATGTACTTTTTCAATTCTTTCTATTTTCTCAAATTTCGCTCTAACGATTTTGATTAAAATTCAAAAATAAATTATTTTTTAGATGCTCTTCAAAATGTAAATTCTCATTTTGCCCTTCAAATCTTTTGAAGCACACTTTACTGATGTAGTATTTCAGATTTTTCAAATTCTTCTTCCGGCTCTTCCTTCCAATGTTAATTAAATCCCTATGGGGATTTGCATGTTAATTTCGATTCAAAAGGGGGAACTTTTTACACATTTTAAAAAATGTTTTTGTAAATTTTGTATTTATTTAGGATTCTCTATTGTGTATAAAATATCCAAATATGAGATTACAATTTTGAAAAATAACCATAGTTCATTTCAAACAGTCAACATTTAAAACACACAGAGCCTGTTGAAATTTTGAATTAATTGACATTTTTACTTTTTACTTATGAAATGCAAGTGGTCAAGTATGAAACTAAGGTGCTATGGTAAACTAAATATATCTCGACACAAAAAATCTTGCGTCACCAATACGGCCCGGTACACCAGATTTAAAAAAAAAAAAAATATTTTACATTTAACTTTTTCGGATCATTTTTTAAATAAAACTTAAACGGCAAAATCAAAAGCTTAAGAACTTCGTAAAGCTGCCGTTTTGAAAAAATTAAATTTAATGAGAAGGTGGGAGAAAATGAAACAATTCGAAACTTAGAACCAACCTTTTATTGTATATTCTGTGGACTTTTGGCCTGATGGGGAATATTACCATAATTTTTTTTTTTATTTTTGATAGACCATTTCAATTTTTATTTCTTCTCATTTTAGTAGTATCAAGAATATACATTTATTCATTAAACTAAATTTAATTATAAAAATTTAGCGGGAGATAAATTATTTCCTCCTTCATTTAGGATAGATATACTTATGATTATGACTCAATTTGTTTTCACAAAATATTTTTCTAGGCACGCAACTACATTCTCTCTTTGCCTCCTATGAAAAAAAAGATTTCAAACAAGTTTTTCATGGAGCTAATTTGGCAGCAATAGAATTATTAGAGCGAATGCTTGAGTTGGATGCTGACATCCGGATTACGGCAGAAGAAGCCTTGGCACACCCTTATTTATCTCAGTATGCCGATCCGAGTGATGAACCAATCAGTGCTCCTTATGACCAGAGTTTTGAGGACATGGATGTTACTGTTGATAAATGGAAAGGTAAATAATTAACTTATTTTTTTTATTTTATTATTAAAAAATTATCTTATTAAAACTTATTAGCCGATTTTAAAAAACAATAAAAATTTCGTCTATGAATTCCGGAAAATTAAATTTATTTAGAAAATCAAATTTATTTAGTCAAGCAAGTGTCAAATATAAGAAAAAAATCTTAAAAATATTTATATGGAATTTTTTCTTTTCCCTTTTGGCATTACCTATAAGTAAAGCCTCGATTTTTATGAAGTGAAAACCCCTAATATGCAGTAAAAGTATTAAAATATGCAGGAAAATATGCAATATATATAGCAGGCCTATATGAGAAAAATATAAAGTAAATGACTTCCAATTAAAGGTAAATTATGATTTATACTGATGTAAAACTAATCGTATTATTTTTTGGAAGTAAATAGTGTAAAAACAAAAAATTGGTCTCGTAATAAAAACTAAATTTAATGTAAAAAAAAAACAGTAATAAAATAGGTAGGCCTACAGTAAAATTTGTTAATTTATTTAACAAAATTAAAGAAAAATCAACGAATGATGTAAAGGTGAAATGTTGAAATTCGTATTGATAATGACAACCCCTAGTGGTAAATATTCATTCAATTTGTATTAATTTGTTTCATTATCTCCTTTATGAATTGTTCTGTTAATAGCTCTGAAGATGTTTCTAAACAGGACCGAAACGTCAGCTTTTAGGGAGAAATAAATAAAATTGCGCTTAGCTGCCCTTTATTTAATTTCTCATTATACCTACACCAATTTTAGAATAGATTAGATATTTCGAGATAGCCTATTTCTGCTTCTTCATATTAAATTGTTTCCAAATTTTTAAATTCTTAGTTTTTCATTAAAATTAAATAATTATTATGTATAGTTGAAAATTTTTATAAAAATAAATACTTGGGTTATTCTGTTTTAATTTAGATTACACTTCGTTTAATCTTTCTCAATAAATTCACAATTAAGAGCCTTTTTTAGTATTATTTTTTCATTCGGTATTTGTTTGTTGTCCATTTTTTTATTTACTCATCTTCAGAAAGACTTTTCCTTCAAAAATCCTTCCTTTGATCCACCTTCAAATACAAGATATTTCTTATAACTCAATAATATCTAGGAATTATTATTATTTCTTTTAGTATTTGATAAAGTCTTTGTTAGGCACAGCAGGTCACATGTTTTTGATTTTTTGTATCTTCGAAGAATTCCAAATTTTTGCTAGGTCAATTTTTCTTTTAGATTGATCTCTATAAAAGTTCAAGAATAATAGAGATTTGCTATCACTTATAAACCTATATTTATATATGTTTATGCAGTTACAAAAGATATAAAATATAATAATATTTATTAAATATAGCCCTACCATCCTGCCATCTGTTGGCATATTTTCGTAATAGCTGGACTTTTTGGCTATCTTTTCAAGACCCCTAACGCCATCTTATCGGCAAAAACATGCGAACAGCTTTGCCTCCATTAACCCCTTCCATAAGATCACTGATTGTTCCTCTATCAACCAGTCAAAACAATTATCTCTCCATTTAAGCTAAATATTAATGATTTTTCACTAATGAGTGTATATATTTTAATTTTCTTATTCTCTTTATTTATCAATCTTTTTCTAGAACTGGTTTACTGCGAAGTTGTCTCTTTTAAACCTCAACAGCCTCCTTCTTCAGGCAAATCATCATCTACAGGACCTTGCACTGCTCCTGCAGAATAGATTTAGAAACATAAATTCAAACACTACTTATATTTAAATATTTAATTTGTCGACTTTGTATATATTTTCATTTATTAATTTCAATCTCTATTAGAAGATTTTTTTTTCGTTTTTTTTTTAAATACTTTTTGTTTGATCTCTTTTTTTAACATTTCAGATAATTTAGTTCTATAAATCAGCTATAATTTTAATTTTTTCTTTGGCTATTCTTTTTTATATATTTTTTTAAATTATTTCACTAATTATCTCTTCATTTGATAATCTATCAAGACATTTTTAAAGACATGTATTAGTGCATCTAGAAATATTTTTCATTTGTCTATAATAATATACTTAATATTGAGAGTTTCATTCCTTTATTGAAGTTACATATATCTTAGAGAAGACTGATAACATCTTGAGAAGTGCCTATTATGTTGAGTTGTAAAAGGCAATAATAACATTAATAAAGTATATATTGTTAACAAATTGAGATTTATTTTTTTTCATAAATAATAAAATATTCTTAAAACAAAAAAACTAAAGTAAAAAACATTTATGAATTTTTATTTTATACGTTTTATTATAATCACAGAGTGTATTCAAAAAATGATTTTAATAATAATACAAATAAGTTATTACATTTATTACAAATACATTGATATATAAGAGTGGGCTTATTTTTAGAATCAATTGTTTGTTTCAATCAATATATTTAAATTTTTATTTTTTATAAATGCCACATTTTAAATATTTTTTTCAACATTTAGCATACTTTATCCATACATTTATAAAGGATGTAATTGACTTAAGGAGCGAGTCTCGAAAAACCGTTAATAGCCAATTGAGAAGCTGGTTACTCTAGGCGGCAAGAGATGGCGTTAGTTCTGCCCATAGGAAAACAAGCATTTTAGTCATTTTCATTGGTAATGTTTCAGCAAATTAATTAAAGGCAAAAAATTAATATTTTTTAACACATTGATTACTAATTTAAATATTTAAAAGATAAAGTTCGACATTTTTTAAATTATCTTTTATTTAATGTGATTAATCTAAAAAACAATATTTTTTTCGAAAATCAAAAAAGGGCCCACTATAAGTTGTAGATATTTTAAATAGCTTTAATTTTAAAAAAAATTTGAGGTCGATAGCTTGAAAATTGTGGCCGCAACCTTTCAAAATCAGCACCTCAAGACGCGCCCCTTAATAATTAATTCAAAAATATTTTTTTCAAACAAAATAAAAGATTGATTTTTAGATTTATGTTTATATTAAAATCAAATAGGAAATATCGTAGCTGTCAAAAAATGGAAGAGATTACATAAATATATATTTTAATATATAAACAAACAATTATTCTAACAATAGCACGAATAACGGCTTTTATAATTGTAGGTTTATATTTTCTGCCGACTCAATATATATATCTATATATAAATTAATATGTAATACATAAAAACATTTAAGCAATACATGCTTCGCAAATACTGAATTGAGCATCACTCTTTAATAAAAAAAGTGCTTACTTTAATTAAAAAATAAAATAGTAAAAACACTTGAGACACATCTAAGAAAAAGTTTTCATAACAGTTAGTTATTATTAATAATTACGAATGATATTACAATTAATTCATATCTTTAGAATTGTTTTGTTTTCATAAACATATAATAATTAACAAACATTGAATACATTATAAATATATATTGATATATAAAGTTAATAACACTGAATAAAAATTTAAAATTTTGAGAATGTCACTAGCCATTCTGGAGTGCTACGAGATCGTAAATCAAAAATAATGACATCAAGTAAAAAAAATCGTAGCAAATCTCTATTGACTTAGAAGAAATATATATATTATATATATATATATAAATAGGAACCTATAAATAAGACATCCATAAAATATATAATATTTACATTGATATTTATAATTGGTACATCAAAAGTCAATACTGATCAAATTTCATTTTTCTTTGGTCCCAAAATTTGGTAAAGGCACACACACGCATACACAGCTAGTTCTTAAGAATGTTCATGAGTATCCAATAAATGTTGAGATGTTGATGCTCTCTTTTCTTTAGAAAGTTTCACACGATTCTAAAATAAGAGATATTATTATTAATAACATGCGGCAATAAACATAGCGCCTGTTGAATAATATTTATTGTAATTAATTCGCTTTGATTTTTCATAAAGAAAAAATTCTGAATTTTGGAGCCTACGTAAATAGGGATTTGGGAACCTGGGCTTGTATAAGTCAAAATTTCATTTTGAAATTTCAACGGAAAATTTGTCAAATTGAGCGTGACAGACATTAGAAAATGTAAGAGATCAGGGGCGCCGGAACGAATTTGAATCAGGGGGGGGGGGGCAAAAAAACTTTTTTTAGAAAATTAAAATAATTTAATATGTTCAAATAGTATAAAACAAAAACAAATCTACTATAAAACTTTAAAAATTTTAAATAAAATCACAATTTTAATAAAATTAAAATTTTAAAAAATTTGGTAGTGATTTTTCAAAAATTTTTGGAAAAAATTTGGAAAAAAATGAATTTCTTTCTCTTTTAATTTAGAAGATTTTATTTTTCAAAAGTAAAAATATATCATTTTTAATAATAAATGAAATAAAAGAAGAAATTTTGCCCCCCCCCCCTGTAGGATGCCAGGGGGGGGCAATGTACCCTTGCCCCCCCCCAATTCCAGCGCCTATGTAAGAGATTACATACATATAGTAAGGAATAGAGAAAAAGCAAATGCAGCTATACTTATTTCGTTTATTAGGCACTTCAAGCCGACGTTTCGGTCATATATACGACCATCCACAGGACTACAATAAATAACAGAAAGGAACAACTGAATACCATACGGTCAGACAGAATTTTGTTTTCTTACATCACATGCGCACAACTTCAAATGAATACAAATAAATAAGTTATAATCAAAATATGATAAAAACAAAAAACATGTTACATATAAGGTATGTAAAAAATAATAAAATAATATATATGGGTCATTTTACAAAAATGGGTTAACTTTGGGGTCGAATTTGAAATGTATGTGGCACCAATGCCATCTTTACACCCTAAACTTATATAAAACATAATTATTTTATCAATGTATAATGTCAGATATCAGATCTTTTTCAAATTTAACATAAGCCTAGGGACTGACGCTCGAATCGAGGTATGTACAGTACACCCATGCGTTTTGTACTTGTGATTATTTCATTGTTTTTTAAAAAAATATGTATTTTTTAATGGAAACTTTCATGGTACAAACCTAGAAAATTTTCAATAAAGATTTTCATTTTCTTTTATAAAAACAATGAAATAATCACAAGTAGAAAACGCATGGGTGGGACTTAACATTGTCCCTCACTGTACACTACTTTGAAATAAAACAAAATAATGTAAATTTATTTTAAATCAAAATTTATGACTTAACAAAGCTTTACAAAGTATCTTAGATTATATTGATATGGATAATAATGATATAAATCTAATAGTTTAAAATAAATTTGCATTTAAATGTTCACTTTTTGAGCTGGTAACATACATGCCAGGGGACTGACTTTTTAGGGTTAAAAAGACGAATATTTTCATTAAATTTTTTTAAATTTCAATATTTATCATGTGTGCCCAAAAATTATTAATTACCTGATTAGTTAATCTGTTTTTGTAGAATGACCCATATAACAACCTGAAATGTAAATAAAACTGCCTAATGTAAATGCAATAAAACTGCTCAAAAAGTCGAATGGCGCAATCAATATTTTACACAATTGCGCCATTCGACTTTTTGAGGAGATTTATTGACACATTTCAGGTTGTTATATATATATATATTATTATTATATGTAACTTTGCACATGTGATCTAAGAAAACAAAATTCTGTCTGACTGTATATTCACTCGTTCCTTTCTATTATTTATTGTAGCCCTGAGGATGGTCGTATATCTGATCGAAACGTAGGTTTGAAGTGTCTAATAAACGAAATAAATATAGCTGCATTCGTTCTTTTATTATTCCTTACTACAAGATCTACTCAGCTATCCACCTCAGTTCCTATTACCGAAATATTGCTACCATAATTTAAAAATGCAAATTGTTTAGCATTTTTTCCGAATCTCATTAGGTAAGAACTTAAAAAAAAATTAGCTAAGCAGAGGGGGTGGGGGGGGGAAGTAGTCTACTCCAAGTAGAAATTCCTAGCATGCTCATCATATAATAATAATACATTCATAATTTATCAAGCCCTTGCTCTCTAGCAAAACACATTTTTTTAGAAATTTAAATTTAATGAATTATAGAATGAACTGGAGAATAAAACCAGCATGTAATGGACACCTCTCACATCACTTTATTGCGTAATATTTCGACCGGCATCACGTTTAATACAATTTTTGTTAACAAAAATATTTTTTAACCCTCCAACATGTCATTTTTTTTTTGTGATGGCCAGCCGTGATGCTGGTCGAAATATCTACGGAATAAATTGATGTGAGAGGCATCCATTATATGCTGCTTTTATTCTCCGGTTTCTTCTATATGTGTATGATCAAGCGAAAAATTCTAATTGTAATTTAAATAATTCATTATTTTTTGCAATTCTAAAAAAAAATGTATCTTATTTATTATTTTTCAAGTGTTTCAGAATGGATACCATTCTCCGCCAAAGACACCTCTCCTTTCAAATTTCCTCAACTTTGCCATTTCCAAAAGGAAGAAAGAGGGGCAGACAAAAATTATATTCAACTTCGAAAAAGGTTCGTAAAAATATAACTTGATGTGTATAAAAAAATTTCTAAAATTTTATATTGCAAGTGCCACCGACGATGAAAATATGCAATGTTTCTTAATTTTATATAAACGAAAATAAATGTACCATGATCTCTTTTACCAAAGGCGTCGGTTTATAAAAAAAATCTCTTCTTCCTGGTTCCGATATATACCAGGGTATGGAATTCGGTGTTGTTGAAGAGGTGGATGGATCTGGATATGGAGTTCCATTTAGAACAGAACACCTGGAATCATAACATAAAATCTTAATTTTCTTTTTCACATCGAAGTCAATTCCAATAAATATTTTATCAATCTTAATCATAAGCGTACCTAAGGGAAAGGTTATAGGTTCGCCCCCCCCCCCCCACACATTTTGGATTCATCCAAAAGACAAGATATTATTAAATATTTAGCTTAAGAGAAATATATACTCAGGGCTAGAGGGGAGGCGGATCCAGAGGAGTTTCGGGGGTTGAAGGGGGGGGGGGGGTGATTGGTTACACAGCACACAACTTTCTCTTACTTTCGGTAATTTAAAGGTGCATTCTT
Organism: Euborellia annulipes; assembly: GCA_023213315.1. Classification (NCBI taxonomy): domain Eukaryota; kingdom Metazoa; phylum Arthropoda; class Insecta; order Dermaptera; family Anisolabididae; genus Euborellia; species Euborellia annulipes. Next base: position 73,666 of record JAKCPI010013695.1, read on the forward strand.
ACTTGTTTACCAGAATATATATACAAATCAAATTTTTAAGTATTAATTTTAAAAATTTTATATTAAAAATAACATTTAATTTCTAAGAAAAATATTTTTCTCAAATCTCGGGAGGGGGAGGTAATTACACCCCCCTTGTATCCGACCTTGGCAGGGGCGCGTATCCAGGGCCCGAGAAAGGTCGAAAAAATTGGTATTATATTGAATTCAATTATTTAAAACGGATAGGAAGTAAAAAATAGATATGCAATTTTCTTAAAAAAAATACATAGTTATGTAGTTGGCAGTTCTCTCCAAAATTTGTTTTTCTGGTTGCACTATTGGTTAAAACTTTTAGTTTTAGTGAAATACCTGTTAAGAGCTTTAATTAATTCGTAAAATCTGGTGTAGGGAAGGGCCAGTGTTCAGTGGCGTCATTTTAACTTTTTCTTGGGGCCCCCGGGGGGCAAACTTTTTTTTCTTAAAATTTACTAACAAATAGGTACACAAATTTGGCCAAAAGATATTTAATTAAATTAATTGTTTAATTTTGTACAGTTTATATACTCATAAATATATTTTGAAATATTTTATTTAGAATAATATAAAATTTTAAAAAAATCAGAGCCCTTGGGGGGGGGGGATGCCCCTCCCTAAATGACGCTTCTGCAATTATACACATAATGAACCAAGATTTTTCAATAGAAAATTGTTTTCAAATAAATCACGAGAATCGCGTCATCCCCTAGACCAAAAATTTTGAAATTTAGTGCAATTGGAGGGAGGGGGGAGGGGGTATTATAAATTTCTTGGTACGCCTATGTTATTTGTTTTACTAAAAAGTGAAAACTATTTAATAAAAAAAGAGAATTATTAATTTAATAATTATTCTTGGATATTATTTAAAATAAATAATTAAATAGCTTACACAGCCTGAATGGCTTGCTGTTCTGTCATCTCCAAAAAGCGGTGCCACCGGCCATTTGCATGAATGATAAACTTAATAACACAATCGAAGCTTTGTTCACAAAGACAGCAATGGTGTCTATCTGTATTTTTGTGCCGACGGGATTTATGCTTTTCAATATGTTTCATAAACTCTCCCTTAAAAGAAAAAATAAAATTATTACTAGAAAAAAGCAAAGAAAAAAGTATAAAATACATACCTCATCGTCAAAATTAATTGAACAAAGTATACATGTTAAAACGGTCTTTGAGTGTGAAGTGGATTCACCATCGATTTTCAACTTTTTTCTCTTTGCTTCTCTCTCATTGATTTCACAGCTTCTCTTCCCAATAAGAGATTTATGGGGATAATTTTTTTCTTTGAGGGCATCTGGAAGAAGCGAAGCTGATTCAGATCCATTTAAAGACATAGAGTTTTTATTTAGATAGTTATTACAATCTGCTAATCTTCCGAATTGGTGATGAATCTCTTTTAAATCGGAACGATGGCTAATTTTGCATTTAAATTTAAATTCGTTATTTATATCTTCGTTTAAAAAATTTGTAAATTTTTTAGGAATTTTTGTCCTCTCATTATTTGGTCTCTTTACAAAATAGATTTTTTTATTTTTTTTAGATCTCTGATAAATGAATTTTAGTTGGGATGAATATGCAGCTGATTCATTTTTTGAAGTTTTTAAAATTTTCTTTGATGCTTTTTTTAAACTTGATTCCCTGACAATTTTTAAAGAAAGAGGATTTTTTCTAATTGAAGAATACTTGTTTTTAGATGAATTTGTCATCACCCATTTTTCATCTGATGGGTTTTTTGAAACTAACGAAGTAAATTTCTGAAAGGCTCTTGCTTTTAGATGACTTAATCTTATTGGAGAAATTTTTTCCAAATTTCTAAATGAATGTGGACAAATTAAATCGGGTTTTTCAGTAGATTTTTTACCTGTTTCAGACGTGCTCTCCTCTTGTACTCTTGATGCCAGCTCCGTCTCGTTGGGAGATGGACTCTCTTCTTCAATTGATGAAGGATTTGAATTTTGTTCATCTTGGGTTGAAAGATCGTTTCCATTCGGACAAGTAAGAACTTTTTCCAAATAATATCTTTTATTTTCATTTGAATTATTAGTTAGTTGTGTTGTTGAAGATGTGGAATTATCGTTACGAAATCGTAAAACAATTGAACATGATGGTCTTCCATTCTCATCAACAATATGAGTTGTTAATCTATCTAATTCTGGATTGCGATTTATGATAACTATCGGTTGAAGTTCCTCTCTTGAAGGTTTTAAGTGAGAAACATAACCAAGAGAGAAACGGCGAATGACTATGCGAGGTGGAGATGGGTAGTTAATAGGTTTGGATTCGATCATTGGTTCTAGTTCTGGTGGTTCAGTTACCTCCTCCTGTAGATTTTCATCTCTTAACTTTTCAATGGAGTCCAAAGGGGGTGGTTGCGCTTGTTTTTTTATACATTCCCCACCCTCTTTGTTTTTTAATTCAATTTCCTCTGTTTCTTTGTTTTTATTAACTTTTTGTGAATTTTCTAAAGTATCTGAAGAGCTCTCTAGTAAAGAATTATCATTATCTTTTTTAGTCTCAAGAAGTTGTAATGTTTCTAAACTATTAGTATTAGTTTTTGAAGAAGATAACGTTGAATGTTGAAATGACATATCAGATTTAATATTTGTTTCTATACACTGAGTAACTAATTCTTGAACGGAGACTTGCATAAGGACAGATTTATTAAGTTTTAAGTCTTTTTTTTTATCTTTGCTAATTCCAAACTTCGAACTTAGTTTTAATTTATGGACGTATTCTGTTTCTGATTTGGGGCTAGTTTTTGAAGATGAATATTTTTTAGGCCTACTTGTTGATGGAAAATTTTTCTCTTTAAATGAAGAATTTTTTTTATTTAATTTACAAAAATTTTCATTTCTAATATGAGTTTCATTTTTTATTTTTTCTTTTGGTTCACTTTTAAATTTTTTTTCTTCAATATTTGAATTTTTTTCATTATTTTGATCTTTAAAATCATTTTTAATTTTGTTTTTTGATTTTAAAATCAAAGATTTATCACATTCAATTTTTGGATCAATTTGTTCTTTAGTTTCTTTGGTATTTTCTAAAAAAATATCTTTATTTATATTTTTTAATTTAATGGTGTCTTTATTATCAAAATTTGAAATTTCTTCTTTCTGATTTATTTTTTCAGTCCTAATGTTTTCTTTTAATTCATTATATTCTAAGGACTCAGGTATTAATTGATTATTAAATTTTTCACTCTCTTTTTTCTCATTTTTATTATTTGAAGAATTTATAGAAAGATTTAGATCTACTTCCTTAGTATTAAAAATTACATCTTTTTTTTTCTTCATTAATTGACGACTCTTGATTAATAATTTCTTTCTTATATTGGGGAATTTCATCATTTTTTTTGTTTATGATATCTTCTTCTTTTTTAGATAATTTTTCATTATTTTCGGAACATTGTTTGCCCTGAGTTGTTTCGTGGTAGTCTCTGTTCTCTTGTTCTGTAATATCATCACACTTACTTTGGTTACTATTATTATTATTATTGTTTTTTTCTTTATCAAATTTTATGGAATTTGAAGGAATATTTGTTTCTAATTTTTTATTTGTTTTATTTAAAGCTTCAGAAATGTCTTCAAATTGTTGTCGTGTTACTAATGTTGACTCTCGAAAGCATTCATAAAGAAAAAATTTAGAATTAAAATTAGATTCTTTTAATCTCTCTGTAATTATTTGATAAAAAACTTTTTGTACGTATTCATTGTTATAAATTTTAACCCCATCTTTTAAATGTACACATGATGTGGGTGCTTCCTTTTTATTTAACAAATAATCTTTTATTTTTTTCATGTCTTTCAAAATCATTAATTCCATAAGTCTATCTGGAGGGACTGGAATTTTTCTTTGGCGAGATAGAGATTTAATTGTAAGTTTATCTTGAGCAATATTAGTTTTCTTATCTTGTATTTCTAAATTATTCTCATAATCCGTAGAATCATAAGAATTGAAATTTGATCGATTTTGATTAATTTCAAAAGGAGATTCTATCAAGTCTTCATCTTCTAAAGTAAGGTGATCTTCTTGACTTTCTCTTTCATCAAAGAAAAATTCATTATTAATCCAAATCATTTTTGGTCTTCTTAAAGTGTTTACGTTTTTGGTGTCAATTAATTGTAATTGATTTGAAGGAGAGCTGATATTTTCAAGTTCATTTAATTTTTCATTTGTTACAATTGTTTCACATTTTTCTATTAACTCTTTTTGACTATTTTCTTCATCTTGTGAGATGACCATTTCTTGTATTTGCTTAGATGCATTTTTATTAGATTCTTTGTCAAAATTACATACAAGATTATCCTCAATATTATTTTTTAAATCGATATTTGAAATATCGGCATTTTTACCTGAAAATCTCAAATTTTTAATAGTATTATTTTCAATGGAAGAATTATTTTGGGCAGGAAAACATTTCTCATCTTTGGATATTTCACAAAAATTGTTTGGTATTGTTTCATTATTTGAATTACTTTCTTTAGATTTATTTATAAAATGGTTTGCATTTTCTTGTTCTTGATAAAATCTATTATGATTAGGAGATATATTAGTATAATTATTATCTTTGGTAGAAATTGAAGAATTGATATTTTTATCACTTGGTGTAGGCTCTGAGTTTCTTATAGAATGAAGACTAGAACTTTTATATTCTTCTTCTTCTTTAGAATGATTTAAATTTTCTGAATGTGAAACCTTATAGTTTGTGGAATTATCATTAGAACATTCATTTATAAATGTTGGTTCTTTATTTTCTGGGGATGGTTTTTGTGAAATTATTTCTGTCCTTTTGATAACGGAATGTAAGCGAGTTTTATTAAAATCTTCTTGATGAATGGACGAATTGGCATTTGATGATATTTCGCTTGAATAATTAGGCAAAGAGAGCGTGTCATTTTGATGATTTACAATATTACTTTTATCATATGAATTTTTTATCATTTTGAGGGAATCTGGCAAATTATTTGAAATATTTTTCAACTTCCCATTAAATTGATTAGCTGTTGGAAATGTATTATGTGATAAGATTTTTGATTGGGAAAATTCTTCAGGTTGAAAGTCCGTTTTGGGAAATACGTCAGGTTGTGACTTGAGTGATGGAGGCACAGATGCACTTTTAGGAATTAAATTTAATGTTGTAGAATTAGCGTTCGGTGGAGCTGATTGAGAACGTAAAATATTTAAATATGATGAGGATTGAGAATATCTTTTATCTTTATCTTTAATTTCTAAAGGTATACTCATAGAAGTTTCACGTAACTTTGTGATTTCCTCATTTAAAGATATTTGTTCAAAATTAGCAGATATAGATGGTGATTCAAGTCTGGGCATATCACGATTAATTTCAGATTCATATGTTTGTTTTTTTGTGGAATTAGTTTGCTGTAGGAATGAACAGTCAAAATCAAAATCTAATTCTCTATTCGGTGTCTCTTCAAAAAGAATGGAAGCAGCAGCTGTATTTTGAGTTGGAGGAGAAGTTGGGTTTTCAAAATTAGAATCTTTATTTGTTTTAGATAAATCTATAGCTGCAGGTTTTGATTCTGAAATATGAGTTCCAGATTCCTGCACAAAATTTTCGTTTAAATCTTTTTTCGCATCTATTACCATAAACGGTTGAGTATTTTGAATAGATGCTTGTGAAGATTCGACAATGGCCAAAGAATTTATTAAGTCTGTATTTTGTACCAAAGGAGATGTATTATTTTGAACTAAAGGAGATGAGTTATTTTGAACCAAAGGAGATGGGTTATTTTGAATTAAAGGAGATGTATTATTTATACTGCAATTATTTAAAGTTGGTGATGATGGTGACGTTCCACATTGTGTTAAATTAGTAGTTGAATCATTTGGATCATCACTTTCAACCCAAGTGGAAATAAATTGCCGCAAATCAAGCCGAGGTGGACCGTTATTATTTGAAGCTTCATCAGTGTTAGTTGGGTGGTTGATACTTGGTAAGCATGTAGCAGAACCAGAAGGTAAAGGTTGATGATTAATATTTATGCTGGTTTGATTGAATGTTTCTTCCGGTGGCCTTAATAAAACTCTTCTTTCCAAATATGACCGAAATGAACTGGGAAAAGGGGAAAACATTTCATTTGAAGAAGTTGCATAATTTAAAGTTCGAGAAATTCGTGATTGAGAGTAATTTAAGTCATTTGAAAATCGAGTAGGAGCAGAGGCAACCGAAAGTGAAGAAGAATTAGAATCCACATGCTGCCAAGAAGCACTCGTTGACATGGGCAAGGGGCCTCGATGGTGAGTTGGTGGAGGTGGAGGATGTGATGGTGGTGGTGGTGGTGGCGGCGGAGGAGGAGGAGGAGGAGGATGATGATGTGGTAAACCATTTGGAGGTGGCCAGAGAGTTGGTGGATACCATGAGGAAGTTCGAGAAGTAGTCTCCTCTGTTTGTAAATTTGTTGCTTCATGATATGAAGGCCTACATGATAGGTTACAACGTGAGGAATATTTTCTCGAACTTCTTGTATATGGGGAAGAGTTTGGATTCATATGCCATGCATTTGAATAAAAGAAATTGGCGGGATCTAAAGAAGAGGTAGATGGATTAGGAGCGGTGGGTTGATTTGGTAATAGTGATTGGATAGGATTTTGAGAAAGGGAGGATGTTGTTGGAATTCCATAATTTTGTATTTCATGATGCGAAGGAAAGAAAGGCTGCCCAACTGGGGGATTATTATATTGAAATAGAGGATTATTATAATTCCAATCAGGAACTCGAGCCAAATGCCCTTGTCGAGTTTGATAATTTTGTGAATAATACTGTTGGTCGTTATGGTTGTTAGGGTACATGGCAATTAGCGATCCACTGAGGTCATCATATGATTCTAAAAAGAAAATATTATGAATTAATAAAATATTTATAGAATATACAGTACTGTACATTTACAACTCACAGTTAGTTCAAACAAGCAGTGGAGGATTCACGAGTTGCAAAAGCCATTCTCTAAATAAAAGTATTTGGATTAGTTATTTTATTTTTATCACTACAATAAAAGAAAAATACCACTTACATTATTATAAAGACACGATGGTCTTTAAGGAACGACAAACTGATTTAAAAGAATTAAAATTAGAATGTGATATCAGTTAATTGAAGAAAAATATATACAAAGAATTAATTACCTGCGTTATACGCTAAGGGTTGTGACGACGTAAACAAAGTTCCAGTTAGAAAACCTGACCCCAATGACCTAGTTTAAGAAAATCATTATTAGCAATATCGAATTGGTTACTTAGTTAATAGACTAATCAATTAATACCGAATTTTTAAAAAAATTTCTATCATTTTAAATATTACAAAAAAATATAATCCTATTGTAAACAAGTTATGTATTAATCAGATTTTTTTCTAACTTAGAATTCATTGATTGATAATAAATGTTGTCAGGAATGATAAGCGCGGAATTTAAATAATCTGAAAATTCTTTTTGTAAAAAGGCTACAATAAGTGAAGGAAGTTTGAGAGTGGAATATAGTTCCCAAAAGTTTTTTAAGGGGGGGGGGGGGAAATAGGGGGGAAGGGGAAGCAGTGGAGGGGGGAGGGTAATAGGGGAAAGAAAGCTTTAGTTACGGATTCAAACAAGAATTAAAAAAACCTTTGTATGATTAAAATTATAATTTTAATTAGAAGAGGACTGGAGGCTTCCCGGGACACAGCAGCCAGGTAAAATAAAAAAACCTGTCGCCGACGTTTCGAGAGCTAGTCGCCCTCATCTTCAGGCCACGCAGAAGTCAAAAATAAGTAAAGGTGGCAAGTTGCTGTTTTAATGCAGTTTCAGTCGCCTAATTTATTTTGTTTATCGCAGACTTTTATGACGATGCAAAATAATACAAACTTGTTTATACATGATAATAATATATAGTACCACACCACCTGTTACCACCACTTATTTTTGACAATTCTGCGTGCCCCGAAGATGAGTGCGACTAGCTCTCGAAACGTCGCCGAAAGAATATACAGTTTTTTATTTTACCTGGCTGCTGTGTCCTGGGAAGGCTCCTGTCCTCTTTTAATTGAATATTTACAGCCATTAAACTCAACAAATATAATATTAATATTTTTCCTTTGTTTTTAGATGACCGTAAGGAAAATGAATTTAATTCTAGGGACATCGGTCAAAAAATAAATACTTTTGCGTATTATCCGTTTATTTGTAGATGTTTCGATCCCAGTAATATGGAATCATCCACAGTACAATCAACAGATGTTTTGCAAATCGTTAATTTTATCCATCCAAAATGACAAAATAGCTGAGCATTCCATCAATGCAATTTTTATAATCAGAAAAAAAATTAATTAATTAATATTAACTAACAATATTGGAAAAAAAATTTTCTGTCGACGTTTCGAACACCAATCACGCTCTTCTTCGGGACTGTCTAATGTCAATTTTTTCGGATAGTAGTAAAAGTATTATTTGACATCTATTAACTGAACTTAAATTAACATTATCAATGTAAGATTTGTAATTTTTTTTATTTAACCAATGATTTTAATATTAAAACAGCCATGTGAGTGAATTTCAAGGTAATAGGGGAAAGAAAGATTTAGTTACGGATTCAAACTTGAACAAAATTAATATTTTTCTGTCCAAAGGGGGGGATTTTGGCTTTGAGGGGGAGGGGGAGAGAAAAGGGGGCTGTCCGGCAACAAGATCAAAATTGAATTTCAGGCCCAAATCGAGAATTTTTTCTAAATTTTTGCTTCTCTCAATATATACAAAACTCAAAGATTCAATTAATACGTATTTTCAAATCAATCTTCAATTGATAATTTATATATTTTATAAAGACAATTCCAATTTCATTTTGACAAATCTTAATAACAATGATTGTGTATTTATTAAAAACTGATATCAAATTGTTTACTTAAAAGCCGTGTGGTAGAATCGGCGGGCTTCCCCCCCCCCTTCCCCTTCCTCTCCTACTCCTGGGACTGGATTTTTTTTTGATATAAGAGAAGTATGAAATAAAATATCTATATAAAATTAATAAATCTTATCGATGGAGCTTCCCCCCAAAAAACTTTGGTTCGCGCCAAATTCATAGATACAAAACCTTGAATTTTTTGTGTGATAGGGATCAAGGATTTTTATCTCACCCCATGCGACAAAATTAAATCGGCTACCAATCAAAATAAATAGGGACGGATCCTTGAATTTTATTTACAAACAAATACATAATTATAATATTCAAAGACCCTCTCTGAGGATGGGGTTCATTGCCTCTGGTTAACTTTCCTCAAGAATTATCAAAAATAAGTTTATTTTTAAAGGATAGAAATAAATAAAAAAAGATAACGCTAACGAAAGTCAATAGATGATTTCCAAAAATCTATATTTTATAACTTCCAAAAATTTTTATCTGTAATGTGAATTTATTAAAAAACTTTTGGTGATAATAAATATATAAAGCATTCTAAAATTGAAATGTATTAATAAAGAAATTGGTTTTCATATTTCCATAACCATCCACAAATCCCCTTTAATCTCGTAAGGCCCGGTGCAGTCCAGCCTCCATTTTAATTGATTTTTCACGATTGCCAATGATTTGATAATATTGACGAATTTAATAAAAGTCAATAATAATTCTTTAAAAAAAAAAAAAAACTTGGGAAAAATATATTAATATTAAATTAGACTAAGAAAAAAAAAATAAAAATATCGGAATGATATTAATTAATATTAATTAATTAAAATAGTAGTTAATTTATTTGGCCCTCGAAAATTTTTAAGACATAAAAATAATTATCCTAAAATCTTTTTATAAATTTGAAGTAGGAATTTATCCGTCCAAACATTGGTATTGAATTCTTAAGAAGTAGGGGTGGGGATAAGAATAGGGTGAGTTGCCCGAAATTAATATTTTTATTTGCAATCAAGCTAAATTTTCATTTATAAATATATGTACAAATATGTGAATAAGCGATTTGTTATGATTTTAAATGATAAAACAAAAGAGTCTTTGTCAGCCCCGTGCTCGAGGTCGAGCGCAACTCTTCAGAAAAAATATCGAATAGTATGTGAGTGAATGGAATGAATGCAGTTTTGAGATGCATGCTAGGTAATTAGAGAATTGTGTTAGTTGGACTCACGAATCGGCGACGTGGATACTTAGCAGGAATCGTCGATGGTTTCAGAACTGGTGTGCTCTGTGCTCTGTGCTCTGCGCTGACCTGGGAAGCCAGGCCTCGTCGTCGTGGTCGTCGGCGCTGCTCAGCGCTTCACCTTAACTCGCAATTCGGCCGCAAATGGATGGCGCTGCTGTCGGGCTGCCTGCTGCGTTTGTTTTGCCAGCCATATTGTTTTCTAATCAGGATGAGTGACGTCGTTTGACGTTCAGTATGTGAGCTTTCTTCAAGGTTTTTTTACTTTCACAAAAAAAAAAAATCACAATCTCATAAAATTTCCCCAAAAATGGTCCATTAATTATATATAATTTAAATATGTCGCCTTTACTTTATTAATTAATTTCCAATTTGCTTGTTATAAACTATGAACTCCACTTATCATCATATTAATTTATTTTCAAAAATGATCAAGTCTGAATTATAAATAAGGTAAAACACCATCAATAATTAATATTTCAAAAATATTATTTTTCATATTTGTTTTTACAGAAAAGACTGTTCTCAATGGTGATTATTGACAGGATGTTGCCAAAATCTCCTTATTTTGGACCAAATTCTTCCTCCGATCATGAACCTATTGAGGAAGATCATTTATGTAAATTAGTTTTATATTATGAAATTGCCAATTCAAGGTAAACAAAAAATATTTTCTTTAAAATGTCGCTTATTCTTTTTTTAATGCTATTATATTCTGAGATTGTCCTCAAATTGGTCTTTTATTAAATTCACAACATATTTTTATTAGCTCTAGCAATTAAGGGCACGATGGAGGGTTGACCCCAGTAACTTAATAATTTTTGAATATTCTCTCCCCTCCCAGGCATATTGAAAATCTCCACCCTACTCTTTGACAGTTTTGCTTTCACTCAAAAGGTTTCCTATTTTAATAAGTTTTTCTTTAATTTGTGTAAGCTTATTTGTAAATAATTCATTTATACTCTAAATTTGGGAAAATATTGAGAATTTTAATTAACTTTATTCCCTTCAATTCGGTATATGATTACAATTTATTTTGCTTCTATTTGTTACAAAAAATAAATTTCTAATTCATTTTTTTTTTATTATTTAATTTCCTGACAAAAATATCCGATGTATATAGGCTTAAAATATTTATTTTTTTAAAATTTAAGGGAATTACCTACTTATTATTATAACCTACTACTATATTTTTTTCTGTTATCACCTTCTTTAAAAAAATATTTTTTCAGAGTACGAATATGGGATGTGGTAATCTTAGTACCAAACTTTTTATTCCTACTATTTCTTATTTTACGCTTCAATCGGGCTCGATTAAAATTGAGGGCAACCAGCAGTCCGATATTTTTTACTTTTTACGGCCTGGTAAATATTTTAATATTACTTCATATGACACAGCTAATATCACCTCGAAGGTAGGAAGTTTACTCCTTAGAAAAATGCTGCAATTAATGAAAGCAAATTTTTTGTTTATTTTCACACTTTACAGGCAAATCTACTGCGAGTTACTAAAGATGGGGATTCCGAAACTTTAGTATATCACAGTCTCTTTAAAAAGAAAGTTTTTTCCAATTTTTCTTTCCTTTAATTGCAATCCAACAATTATCTAACCTGTTAACTTCATACCTTCGAGTTGATTTTAATATTAATAAAAATCTATATTAATATAAAGCTGAAAAAGAGAGACTCACTCACATTATTGGAACTTTATTTTATATTTTTTTATAGGTTGTGGTAAATGTAATTATTAGCATAATCAGATGTGTGGTTTCAATGACAGTCAATGCTTCCGCAGAGGTGGGCGGTTATGCCGATAAAATACTCTGGATTACAACACGGTTCTTCCTGTTAGCAATGGAAATCAGCGTTGTGATCTTTGGCCTTGCTTTTGGTAACGATTTTCTCTATAAACATTTTTTGTCTATTCTATTGGTTTTTATAAAACGCTTTTTTTTGTACAGGACATTTGGATAGTCGCTCTAGCATACAACATGTACTTTTGGCAACCTCACTAATCTCATTAGCCTTCACTGTTACACAAGGAGCTCTTGAGATTCTTTCCCCAGATGAAAGTTTTCACATTCCATCCAAAGATTATGACCTCTTCGGACATGGAGGCATGCTCTTCTGGTTTGTCAGCTCACTTGGATTCTCACTTGTGAGTATTTTAAGACAACTTCATTATTTCTGAATATCTTTTTGATTTGTTGGGTTTTAGGCGGCCAAAAGGAGGGAGGAAAAGGGGGAAATAAATAAAGTTAGTATTAACAACTAATGAGATTTGTTGCACATTCTCACTTTTCAAAAACAAATTGCAATAAAAAAAATTTCACTTCACTCTTTATGTTGTAAATTTCTTACTGATTTGAAAAAGCTATTAGTAGTCTACTCTTCTTCTGTCCTCGCTCTTATTATTCCCGCGGTGTGGGGTCGGCGGGCGGTCTATTAGTAATCTAATATTTCATACAAATAATTCAACATATTTGAACTGAAAACATCATTTCATTATAATCCATAGTATTCGCCGTTGGCACTAGTTGAAACATTCTTAAATTTAATTTAAAAAATAGATAAATAAATAACACAAGGTAAAGTTTCAAAGGGAATTTATTTTAGCTTATGCACATTTCAACGTTAATACGTCATCTTCAGAGTAAGTTTGTGTCATAGCTCTGAAGATGATGGATTAACGTCGAAATGCACGTAAGTTAAAATAAAATCCTTTTGAAACTTAACCTAGTTTTATTTATATTTATGTATCTATAATTAAATGATAATATTATATTATATTTTATTTATTATATATATAAATCGTTTTATTATTTATTAATAATATGTTTATTTATTGACTGAAAAAAAGTTAAAAATTAAAACTTAACTTACTATTTCTAAAATGTTAATTTTATAAAAAAGGATATATTTGAACTATTCAGAGAAATTTTATTATGACATTGAGAAAATTATATAAAACTTTTTTTTTAATTAGTTTATATAAAAAATTAGAACTTATTCATTTAACATTGACAAAATATAATAGAATTACGTAATTTGAAATAATTTAAATAGCGATAGCTATCTAACTCCATTTTATTTACTATTATATAATAGAAAAATATATATTCTATAAACTAATATTTACTAAAAAAAATATTTTAGAATCAAATTTCATTTAACACTACCGCGGCGTCCACCTTCAGCGGGCTTCACTATACATTTCCTATGGGAGAAATCGTAACTTTAGGAATTAATAACTCAAAAAGTTAAGGGAATTTCGGGATGAAACGGGACATTAGCGAATTATATAAATACTAGCCGCGCCGCCCACCTTGGCGTCTAGACAGGGGGGCTTTGCCACCCTGAACCCTCTCCAGGTTCGGGCTCGCCTGCAGCGGACCCTCGCCTTTTCTTAATTATGTAAAGCCGTGTCGCCAGCTTCGCCCCCCTGGAACCACCGCTAGCTGGCTCGGGCCCGCCTGCGGCCGACCCTCGCCTTTTCTTAATTATGCGAAGAAAATTATTCTACGAATTCCAATTCAGTGCCAGCTTTATGATTTGTTTACATTCATAGAATGGATAAATGCAAAGAATACATTAATTTTTCTCTATACATTTACTATGGGAGAAATGGTAACTTTAGGAATTTATAACTCAAAAAGTTATAGGAATTTCCGGACCCGAGGATTTTTCTCCGACTCACCATAACGTCCTCTATAAGACTGCAAAATTTTGTTTCAAAATTCAAACTGGAAGTTAGTCAAACAGAGCGTGACAGACGGACACTCCGCTATTATACATATAGATATTTTTATAATCTCTTACATCTTGATTGTAAGGTGGCATTCAAAAAAAAAATTTATCCATTTTTGAATTATTGAAATTTACTTTTTTAAATGCTTTTTTTCAAGGTCACCAACTTTTAGTCTTTGCTTAAGACACTTCTCGATGAGCTAGAGGTGGGAAATTTAATATTTAAGGGTCATTTTTGGTGACAACATTGTAAAAAATTTTTTTATCAAAATAGGCCAAATTAATGTGGTACTTTATTTGAAACCCCACGCAAATTAATCTATTTTCAAAAGGCTTCCCGATGAGCTAGAGGTGTGAAATTAAAATAAAAGCGTGGGGCGTTCATTGATAGCTTAAGGGATTGTCTATACCCTCGGAATAACTTCGAAGCGCCCCACGCTTTTATTTTAAGTCATAAATATTCATCTTTTAACAAGAGCAATTAAATTAAATTATTTCTCTCTTTTTAGTTCAATTTAAATAAAAGCATTTTTTTTAAAGTTTATTTTTATTATATTTTTATTCTTCCCATTTTTTTTTACTTACTGGATCTCTTTCTAATTATTTATATACTGACCCCAACGGCTCTTCTTCAGGTTTATTTTCAAAGAAAAATTGGGCAATATTTATATACTTTATATATATTTTATATCATCTGAATACATCACCATTCATCTCCTTTATAATTATAGGTCCGTACATACATCATCAATAATTTAATCAAACATTAATCAAAATTGACAATTTATATGTTTATATGTGAATAAAATTGAATCATGATTATTTTTCCATGATTTCAATTGGCATATTGAAAATATGAATAAATAGACTCTATTGTATTTCAATTAAAAATAAAAATTAATAACAAAAGTGTATAACGATTGCGAAATTTCCTGATTATTTTTCTTATGATTAAGAGTCCTTATCATTTTCTTTCATTTATTTTATTTCTAATCAAAATAACTCTATTAATCAAATATAATATTTATTTATCTAATACTTTGCATTCTTCTAATTTTAATAATCATTTTTAAAATTAATAGTGAAAATGAATTATTGAAAGAATAAAAATAGTTTATTTATACTTGTTTGTTAAATGTCGTTCCTCACTATCGATTTGTTATTTATAAATTTTTAATAAGTCTATCATTGAAGCATTCTTTCTCTTACCGAGTAAGTCAATCAAATTTAGAGGTCTCATTTGCATTTTTTATTTATTTTTTCTTTTGTTGTAAAATTATTTTACTTTTTAGTAAGTTTTGTTTTAGGAGAAATTTCACACTTGCAGGACTCTCTTTTTATTTAGCCATTTATCGATGATATCGATCAAACCCGACCATGCTTAGTTCACAATTTTTTTTTTTTTTAATATTGAATAAAAGCCTTTCTATTTTTGCCATTTTTTCCAACTCTTCCAAATTATCATTTCATCTTTATTGTCGATTAAACTTTCTTTTTGTAAAGAGGTCTTTTTCACCTTAAAAATTCATTTAATGCCCTCAAATTGTTCTCCGCCCTGAGAACATTCTACGATTATTTTTTAGTCAAAAGGAATTTTATATTCAAGGAAGGGAGCAGAAGCAGCTAAAAATTTAAAGACAATTACCGAGACGTTTCGGGAAAACTTTATTTTCCCATCTTCAGTCTTTCCTACATAAGAAGATCGACCTCGACCTTATTATTCCCGCGGTGCGGGGTCGGCAGTACATAAGAAGATACATAATATACAATACAATATTAATAGATTGAAAATTTTAATATAACAGTTACAAATTGTATATGTCCCGGAGTTATAAGGCACAATACATTTATTATTTATTATTGTAAGTGTTCAGACTTTCAAGTCTAATCTCAAGAGGCATCTTCTCAGTTCCCGCAGTTGAGTTCCCCTTTTATGCTTCTCCTTTTTTTTTCAAATATATTCTTCCTGGTTGCATGTGACCACTGGTCATTATAGGTCTTCGGACCTTATGCACCTATTCCAAAAAAAAAAAAAAAATATGTATCTTCTTATGAGGGAAAAAGTTTTCCCAAAAAGTCTCGCCAAATTTATTCTATTCTAATTGTCTAAAATCGGAGGCTTTAAATTTTTGGCTGCTCCTGCTCCCTTCCTTGTGTATAAATCAACAGCCACGTACTTCATTGTTTATCAAAATTAATATGTAAAATTAATTATTTAATAAAATTTCTTCCTTATATGAGTATATAGTAAATAGAAAAATTGAGCCGCGGCTTTGTCATACCTTCCCTAGAGTAACAAATGACTTTAGTTGGCGAATAGAAAGGAGTGCTACTATATATATAGGACTAATTATTTTTAAAAAATGCATCGACACGTTCGTTGATTTTTTTTTTTTTTTTTACTCGATCGTGCGAGAACTTGTTCATCTCAAATCGCATATCTCACCTCGGATCCTTTCATTCTGAAGGGCCCCTTACACGGTCAATAATAATGACATTACTTTTCAGAATCACGTGTTAATTAATGGACATTACTTTATCAGAATGACCATTAATAAGCATGTGATTCTGATAAAGTAATGTCATTATTATTGATCTGGTAAGGGGCCCTTTACTTTAAAAAATAAAGGACCCCACCTTAAAGAAAGAGTGATTTTTTAAAAATCATTTATAACCATCTCAGATTTTATGAATAAAATCGATCCCTTACAAAGACTCTGCATCACCTCCAAATAATTAATAAATAAATAAAATAATAAATTGGAAAATGTAGCGGGCAATTAGTTTTTAGGATTTAAGACTTTTTTCTCTCACGTATTTTACTCTTTGTCTTCCTGAATCTTCCAAATTTTATCTTACATTTCTTTTCAAAATGCCACTCGAAACCCTCGGTTGCAAATCTACTATCCCTTGAATTCACCCTTTGCTTTTTATTTTATAAACTTGGAAAAATATTCCTTGCGCATACACTATTGCATGTTTGTCGTGAATCTCCATTTCCTCTGAACTTGGAAGTCAAACCCAGACAGTTTCATATTTCTTAGAACATCTGTTTGTCTGAACGAAAAAGGAATCTGCATGCTCTGCTGAAATATAAAGCCAAGCATAAAGATAACAAGGATTTTAGTTTCATTAGAAATTCATTTTTATACCCGAGTATTTTTATCAGAGTATTTTATTATCATCATTTATCAGGTTGCCTATTGAATAAATCCTTATTTCACACTTTCTCTTTATTTATCAAACACAAAAATAAAAATAAAAATTTTTTTTATTGTCCGCTTGTTTAAAGTAAAACATTTTTCAGCCAAAACTTTTTTTTGTTTTCTTTAAAAAATTAGATGCTAAAGACTTCATTATACCTGCATAGATAATTGATTTTAATTGTCTCTTAATGTGGAAGTGAAATTAATTTTTCATGAGCTCATATCATTTGCTTTGTTCATTTATGTAAAAAAGTTTTGAAGGGTTCCAATAGTATTCCTTCTATCGCACAAAGACTTTGGAAATTTATGCGACAGCAGATCCTTCAGAAATTCTATTATTCACTTGCTCTTAAAATATTTAAATATGTGGGATAAATTTGCTTTTTTCGAATTTTGTTCATCCTGGGTAAGACAAATCCTCTTTTTACATATTTTCCATTCTATTTACTTTTACATTTTCAATCTACATATTTCCATTCTATCATTTCTTTATGAATTTTCTAAATTTTTTTAAAACTCCTAATGTTACTTCGATTTTAACTTTTGTGAAAAAATATGTTCAAAGTTGAATTTACATGTAAGCCATTGAATAGACAAATGTATAGCTGACGTTTGTTTAATTATTTTATCACTAGAGACAAAAAGAAAAAAACCTAAAGAGAAAAATCACGCGAAGAATATTTGCCAGCGATTATTCCAGGCGAGGCATTTAGCTTTTATATGCAAATGCAAATGAAGAGAAAAATTATGAAAGATTATTAGCCTAACCAAGAAGAATTTATAGGATTAAGCTTTTTTCGAATATTCACATCAAAATATTTCATTTTATGGGATAAAACTGTAAATGCAGGGTGCACCACCAGTATACGGACAAAATTGAATTTGAATTTCTCAGTATATTAGAATTCAGGGGTAGACGCTAAGGTATACTAGATACTTTGGTAAGGTTTAATAATATCCAAATGGCCGAGTTTGTCAAGTCAGGCTTGGAATGTAACAGTAGAGCGGCGTAGATTGAAAGTCTTCTCGCTGGAAGAACGCTGACCGAAATTTTAAGATGCTTCGGGTACCCAAGATGCATTCGTGGATGGAGGGTATGGTCTCTGGGAGGTCGTACATCTTCTTACAAGACGATCCACCTGCTCATACAAGCCATTTAATCCAACATTGGCTCCCTAAAAACGTGAATATTTTTTGGTCGAAGGATTTGTGGCCTTCTAAAATCCCAACCTGAACCCTTTCGACTTCCACTTGAGGAGCGTTTTCGACAGACAAACCAACAAGTTTAGGCACTTCAACATCGCCTCCCTCCAGGCCGCCATCAAGGCAGCGTTTGCGACCATGAACCGAGAACATTTGAGATGTTTGCGCTTTAGAGTGAGGATTGAGGGTGTGATAGAGGCGCAGGGCGCCTCAAAAAGGATCTCTTAAGTGGGATATGAAAGCATTTTTTTGTATCTTTAATATTGACTGTAATAAACAATTTTTTCCATAAAACATTTTTTGACCGGATAAGATGCAATTAAACCCTGCAATTCCTCTGATTTTCGGATACAAACAGATATAAATTATTTGAAAAAATAACGCAATATTTTCATAATAAAGAAATGAACAAAGATAAAACTAATTCACTAAACAAATACGCAGATCTATACGCACTTAAAGCTCCAAATATGCATTTATAGTCGCAGAAAAATATGTCTAGGTGGATTTGGGGCCTCTGAAACCCCGAAACACGGAAAATGAGCAAGTGAAAAACATACATTTTTACAAAATCCGAACGCTACTAATCACAATAAGACAGAAAGAAGAAAGATTCTATGTTTAAAAGAAGATGTTAGTTAAGTGATTATAATTCGAATTATATCTTTCAGAGCTTACACCTACAATCAGGTCTTTTTTGAAATCATTTATCTTCCTACTTATGAAGCCTCAAAAAAGTTGGATTTTTTTCGTAACATGTTAATCGCATTTCTTGTATCTGATCTTCCCATGTCCTCGCTATTGTCTGCTTGTCTTTTCGTTCTTCAATCTATTTTAAAAAACATGTGAAGCAATTATATTAATGCCAAGTTAATAATTTAGAAGCCTTTTAATCATAGTGAGTATTTTTGAATTTTCTGATCAATTTATTGATCAAATACCTCCTTATTAGTTCGGTTTCCAAATTTTTTCTTTGGAACTCTTCTCCGAACTTTCGTTTTTTTTTTAAAGATGTTTGAAATTAATGGAATGATACCTTAGGTTTGGAGAACTCAAATCCAAAGTTCTGATATCTAAAGAGAACTCAATATGCAAGAAAAAATAGACTACCGAGTACTCAACAAAATGGAAACAGAAAGAAAATGGTTTTTTAACCATCTTGTTAGAAAATCTTGGGGAGATCCACAATTACATTCACATTTTTGACATATTTTTATTAAATCCGCCCACTTTTGTTAAAGATCTGATTCTTACACTAAAACTTTCACTTTAAAAATATTAAAATTGTTGATTATTCAAAAACAATACCAATTTTTCCGAATATCTAAATATAAAAATAAGCTAGTCTATCGAGATATCACTCAAAAGTTCCAGTCACTTTCACTCATATTTATAATTTCGAATATAAATACATGGATATTTTAAGAATTAATTGAAAATTATTAAAATAAAAAAATACTATTCACACATTTTCTATCTTCTCTACTCTCGGGTTCAAAAATTAACCATATTCTTATACAACTAAATTATTCATTTTGCAGGACTTATCTTTAAAAGATAATTTTTTATGATATTCTTATCACTTTGATATATGAAGGTTTAAATAAATTATTGTTATCATTGAAAATTTATCTGATTTATTTTTTTTATCTAGTCAACTGGCCTTCATTCTGCTAGAATAAAAAAATTATTTAAAATTTGTTTTTTTTTTCTTTTTATAAAAATATCAGGAATTAATTCGTTTGTTTCTTTATTTCTTCTTATTTCTTTAATACGCATTGTTCATTTACTACTACCTAAAACTCCCAAAATCACATACACACAAATCAATTTCCTATTTTTTTTTTAAATATTTATTTTGCTAGTTATGAATCATATACAAGTATGAATAAACATTTACAAATGTTTTTATAAACATATTATTTATCATTTGTTTAAAATAAAATGCTGAAAAAAGTATTATCGAATAGACAGTGACAGTGCCGCAACAAGGGCGGGGCCGAGGGGGGCCCATTAAAGAAAGGGGCGCCGACAACGTTTATTTTTCCAAAAAAAATTATATTATTCATTGTAGGGAATACAAAAAAATTAGAACGAATATTTAAATATAATATTTGTCTCATTTAGTCGTTTGGTCAAAGGTGGGAGGAGGCGTTGGAGTTCAGGGGCGCCAGAATTTGGGGCGGCATTTTGGCTGTAAGTAGATTTCATGTTGAATAAATATTTAATAAAATATAATACTTTTTTGGTAGGGGGAGGGGGCGCAAATTATAATTTTGGCTCCGGGCGTAAGTTTTCCTAGGTGCGGCCCTGGTCAGTGAATTTATTCCTTTTTAAAAGTAAATAGCTTCCGTTTCATGAACTAGTAATGTTATTGTTTGTTAAGATAGACGTACCCAACCCCTCGAAAATATTGGATACACGTCTAATGCAACGAATTATTATAGAATTTATTCTCATGGTCATCATTTATATATTTTTTATAACACATTCATGTTTATTATATTTATTTAAGGGTGATCGATGGATTTCTCTTTAAAAAAAAGTTGCGTGACCTCAATTATCTCAAAAAATCAGTATTCCCCTATCAATTTATAATACAAACTAACAAAGACACTTAAGAGAAATGCTCTCCAGATCTATATTAAACAATTATATATAGATACAAATCTTTATCTAGGGTAATTTTACTTATGAATGGGATCAAAATTACCTAAAAATGTATTTAAAAAAAATTGACAAGAAAACTCTAATATTTATTGATTTACCTATTCAAATAATACAATTATTATACTTTTAAATATCATATACATCACTACTCTTATGCTAGGGGTCAAGAATTGGCATCCCGACTCATGCAACAAAAATTTATTTTCAATTGGATTGGTAACCAATCCAACTGAAATAAATAGAGAGCGGGGCTTAATGGCCTTCCATGTCGAAAAAGACCTTAAATGAAATAAAACGACTCTTAAGAAAATCTGAGAACTCCTTACTCAGCATATATCAATTGACCTTTCCTTCGTTATGCAGCAATTGCAATTCCACTGAATATCTTCAAACTAAATATATACAGTATATACTAGTATATGAAAAATACTAAGCTATTAATAATTATCTAGAGCCCTAGCTAATTGCGTATTTTATTATTATTTTCTTTTATATAGTTTGAAATATGATGAATTTATATAAAATTAATAAATAGTTAATATATAAACTTAAAATTTTTAGCAGACTTCATTTTGAGAGTTGGTCATCCTTGTTAATAATTTTTAAAACAAATGAAAGCATTTTTTTTAAATCAAATTCAGACCATTTTTCTTTGAGAGGGGTGTTTAAGGTGCGCGTCTCGGGTGCTAATTTTGGGAGTTTCCAGCGGCCACAATTTTGAAGCTATCGACCTCAAATGTTTTTTAAATTAAAGCTATTTAAAATGTCTACAACTTATAGAAGCCCTTTTTTTGATTTTTAAAAAAATAAATTTTTTTTTTTAGATTACTCGCATTAAATAAAAGATATTTTAAAAAAATCCGCTCTATATCTTGTAGATAATTAAATTAGTAATCATTGTGTTAAAAAATAAATAATTTTCCTACCCTTAATTAATTAGCTGGAAACTTTAAAATGAAATGGAATAAATCCCTTGTATCCCTATGAGAAAAACTAACGCCATCTCTTGCCGCCTCGAGTAACTTGGTAGTCAAAAGTGTTCTAACGACTTTTCGAGACGCGCACCTTAATCCAAAACTCCCCCCTCCCCCTGGTTGCTTAATCATTCTACGAAAACTCAGAAATAAATTCATATCCTCTATTTTCTTCAGAAGGTTTTAAATGCAAAACTCACTATTTGAATTCGTTTTTCTATCAATCTTACTGCTATAATTAGAGACATTTATGCATGACCCATTCCATTATCTATGTAAATTAGAGAAAAAGTTCAATTTAAAGTCAGTTTCCTTTGCTTC
The DNA here is from genome assembly GCA_023213315.1 of Euborellia annulipes. Lineage (NCBI taxonomy): Eukaryota > Metazoa > Arthropoda > Insecta > Dermaptera > Anisolabididae > Euborellia > Euborellia annulipes. The sequence continues at coordinate 95,937 of JAKCPI010013695.1, forward strand.
TTTTGTTTACTTAAAATTTTTAAAAGAGGAGAATGTGAGTTTTACAGTTGAATCCTTTACACATAATATAAATAATTCAAGTCAATGGTTGCACCAGCGGGGATTTTGGGGGCTCAGTCCCCTCCCCTCCCTCATATATATCTTTATAATATTTTTTAATGTTTGCATTGGTTTAAAATAGTATTAATCATTTAAAAAGATCCTACTTATTCTCAACCGAGATAAAGCCCTGGTTTGACCCTAGCCATCTTTAAATTATTTTATTCTTAAATATAATGTAATAAGATTAATTTTTTATTATTTTTTTAGGTCTATAGTGGAATTCTGATATTACCTTGGACAAGACTCAGAGATCGTTTGGCTTTACCAAGTGAGTGAATTATATTATCGCTTTGTTAACAAACCAAATTTATGACTGAATTACCTAACCTGTTTTTTTTATTTTTTTTTTTACTTTCCAGATAAGATATACTTATCTAGAAAACCTCTTTTTCTTTTGTTTTCTTTCTTTCGTTTCATAAGTTTTAATAATTTTAACGTTAATATGCCGTATAAGCTTATATATATATATATATATATTTTATAATATTTTTTTTATTAAATTTTTATAAAACCACTCAGAAACTCGCTTTTAAAGGATTTAAGGGGTATATTAAATCTTTAGTCAGAAACTACTGAGGCATTTTAAAGTAATTTTTATGAGGTTTTTTTTTTAATGATTTAAATTCTTGAACATATTACATAATAGAATGCTTTTTTTTAAATTGCGCTTAATTAAAAAACATTTTATATTTATAGAAAATACAAAAAACGTTCTATTATGAAAATTTTAACTTTTTTAAATCATTAATATACAACCTATAATAATTAAATGAAATGGTGACGAAGTAAAAAATATATTTCGTATTTATTTAAAAATTAACGGCCAAATAGTTCACCACACTTCCAAAAGATGGCAGACTTGTCTAACAGCCGGCATTATCAGATCACTATAAGCTTATATTTT
>JAKCPI010013696.1:0-109344 GCA_023213315.1 Euborellia annulipes
GGGGGCGGTATAACTCGCCGAAAATTTTCTCGCCGAAACAAAAGTCGCCGAAAAAAACTCGCCGAAAAAAAACTCGCCGAAAATTTTTTCGCCGAAAGTAAAAACTCGCCGAAAAAAAACTCGCCGAAAAAAAAGTCGCCGAAATTTTTCTCGCCGAAAGCAAAAACTCGCCGAAAATTTTCTCGCCGAAAAAAACTCGCCGAAAGCAAAATCTCGCCGAAAGTTTTCTCGCCGAAAAAAACTCGCCGAAAAAAACTCGCCGAAAAAAAACTCGCCGAAAATTTTATCGCCGAAAACAAACTCGCCGAAAGGAAAATTTCGCCGAAAGTTTTCTCGCCGAAAGTAGAAACTCGCCGAAAAAAACTCGCCGAAAAAACTCGCCGAAAAAAAGTCGCCGAAATTTTTCTCGCCGAAAGCAAAAACTCGCCGAAAACAAACTCGCCGAAAAAAAACTCGCCGAAAAAATCTCGCCGAAAATAAACTCGCAGAAAATTTTCTCGCCGAAAACAAACTCGCCGAAAAAATCTCGCCGAAAACAAACTCGCCGAAAAAATCTCGCCGAAAACAAACTCGCCGAAAAAATCTCGCCGAAAATTTTCTCGCCGAAAACAAACTCGCCGAAAAAATCTCGCCGAAAATAAACTCGCCGAAAATTTTCTAGCCGAAAACAAACTCGCCGAAAATTTTCTCGCCGAAAACAAACTCGCCGAAAAAAACTCGCCGAAAATAAACTCGCCGAAAATTTTCTCGCCGAAAAAAAAAAAAGATTTTTTGTGTAATTGGCCCCCACCCTGAAATTTTTAATTCTTCTATTTCTTCAAATATTAACATGCTTTTTTGGATTTAAAATTCTTGAATGAATATCTATCAAGGGGTTTATAAGTTTAAATATTTTTTGTGTAATTGCCACCCCCCCCCCCCCGAAATTTTAATTCTTCTATTTCTTCAAATATTAACATGCTTTTTTGGATTTAAAATTCTTGAATGAATATCTATCAAGGGATTTATAAGTTTAAATATTTTTTGTGTAATTGCCCCCCCCCCCCCCGAAATTTTTAATTCTTCCGTTTCTTCAAATATAAACATGCTTTTTTGGATTTAAAATTCTTCAATGAATATCTATCAAGGGATTTAAAAGTTTAAATATTTTTGGGTAAGAATAAGCGCAGTTTCTTCCCTTGGACTTGCGTCTGACCCCTGCTTTTCTAAGAAATTTTAAAATAATCTTCAACTATTGTTTGACAAGGGCCCTCCGCCAAATCATTTGTTTGCACTGATGATGTATAGGCGTTATGCCAGTCGAAATATTTGCCAATTAAAGATGATATGAGAGGGTCCATCAATTGCTGGCTTTTATTCTCCGGTCCTTTCCTCAATTCTTTTTTACTTTCTCTTACCTATATGTATACGTTAATCTCTATATATATGTAATAGATTCATGTCAAAAATTAGTTTATAAATTTTACAAATTCAAAATGAACGAAATTATAGATTATTTCAATTTTTAACTTTGCTCACCAACCATAGGTTGGACAGTTAAACTTAATGTAATCGTAAAAAAAATCGAAATTTTTCTGAATCTACCAAAATGCGTTTTGAGCTCCCCTGAATCCATTTAAATAGTAGAAAACTTTAATCATGAGATATAAGGGAGTTGCCCAGGAAATGTGTAAGCTTGGAGACAATTAAAAATTATTATTTTGAATAAAATTAATTAATAATAATCAGAAATAAGTATTTTAATAATATAATTTTAATAATAGGTATTTTTCTACTAATTGGCCTTTTGACATTATTAAATTAAATACATTGTAAGTAATTATTGATATAAAAAATTAAATTTACAAAATTGCACTTTAATTTAAATTTAATATTCCTAGAGATATATTCTAAATCTGTGGGTCCAGGGTAAAGAGAGGAAGGGTTTGACCAGGAAGCAACCCCACTAGGCTTTGAACATTTTAAAACCTTTAAAACGAAAATTGGAAAAACTAAAAAAGTCCATCAGTAAAGTACTAGTACCCGAATTTCCCCAAACATGAGACCCAGCGCAATTGCATATTTGGACCGCACATAGTATATATTTAAAATTTGAAAAAAATCGTTAGAGCCGTTTTTGAGAACTGATATGCATATATATAAACGTACATTGCTCGTTTAATATAATAAGATAAGATAAGATAAGATAAAATAAGATAAAATAACATAAGATAAGATAAAATAAGATAAAATAACATAAGATAAGATAATTTATAAATACTAATTAATTATAATGTATGTTTTGCGCACAGTTGGTCAGGTACTTATAAAAACCTGCCAAGCGATCCGTGACATCCTCTTCTATCATGTCAGATGATCGAGGTATCCATTTATCACAATTGTTCTCAACCACATTACGAAGGCGAATTTTTGCTTCACGGTCTTGCTTGCGAGCCAGTGGTGGGTCTCGTCCAGTGTCATTTTGAGTGAGTCGAATCTCAATCAAATTATGCTCATCTTTTATTTTATCCAGCAACTTCCAGATTGAGGGACGGCAGCAGCCGAGTCGCCCTTGAAATGCATTGTGCCAAGATTCCAATGAATTGTTGGTTCGTGGCAAGCCCTCAAGAGTGGCAGAGTGCTGATTCCAGAGTTCCTTGGGATATGTGGCTTCTTGAAATCCGCGGCGAGATGGCCGACCGAGCCAAGTTTTCTCGAAATAGTCCAGAAGCTCGCTGAATTTTTCCTCGTTCCCCTTCCAAAAAGAGGACATGGTTATGGCTTCATAACATTCTTCCACATAGAAGATTGGAACAAATGCAAGAGCTGCCAAAGTGCGAAGATGGCGTGAGTTGTCGGGGTTTTCTGTGTCGTTGTACATCTTGAGGATTTCTGGGCAAGATTGAATTTTCCTATAGATGGCTTGTGAGAGATGGAAAAGGCAGCCTCTGACTTTAATGGAGGGAAAGATAGATTGAAAAGCATTCATTTCAGCTTTTTCATAATCAGTAATAATAGAAGTAGGTTGTATATTGGGCTTAAGACTTTTGAGTGCTGTCAAGACTTCAATGTATGTTTCCTCTCGTTTGTTTTCAAGGAGAGCGAATATGAGTGGAGTGACAAGTCCAGGCTCAACATACTCATGAATCGTCCACAGTTGAGCGAATTGCTTTGGAGCTACTTTGAAGGTTCCATCTGCAAGCCAAAGAGAGGCTTGAGAGAGTCGAGTCAAGTTTGAATGAGTGCCAAAAACGAGAATGCGCGGACAATTTTTGTTATCGTAAAGAAGCATCTCATTGTAGGGCGCGGGGAGGACAATATCGGAGGCCGAATCTGGACATGGTGGTTGAATGTTGTTTTTTTTTCTTTGATTTTTTACTATGATGGCCATGTTGCGGTCTGTTGGTAGAGCTGCTTTCACAGAATCTGCTGTGTTAGCTGATGCTAGAGATACTATGTTTGAGGGCGCTAACTGTGTGGTGAGGGCTTGTTCCCGAATAGAAGCTAGGATTTTCTTGACTCCTATGTGTTCAGGACGGGCCACGCAGGAGTGTTCACCAGTCTGCTTCACGAGTTGGCCATATTTGGTCGTGGCACGGAACTTGCATTTCAGGTCAGAGTGGTGCTCTGAGCACTTCCAATAAATTGACACCTGACTGTCCATGGCGGAGGTGTAGGATTTGTCAAAGACCAGACGGCGGCCGTCCAGGATGAGGTGGCCTTCTGGTGTTTTCTTGCCGGCGCGCTGTCCTGGGATAAATTGCAGTGACATGGTCTAGAAATTTAATAAAAATAAAATAAGCTTTTGAAAAAAATCGGCCAAAAAGCACTAGTACTTTGCTGATGTACTTTTCAGTTTTTTCAATTTTAAGAAAATTAGGTCCAACGATTTTGATTAAAATTAAAAAATTTAAGCTAAAAGTTCCAGGTTGACCGAGCTAGCCGCGAATTGAGACGCGAGTGGCGGCGCAACACGTGTAACGCGATGCGTGGGAGCTACACGCGCCGCGTGACGATCTGCAAATTGAGACGCGCGTTTTTAAATAGGGAACGAGCACCGGGCTTTGGATTTGATTGCAGTTTGCGACCAGCCGCATCATAATCTGATACACAAACGAAGCAAATGTTATTGTTAAACTTAAGTTCTGAATCAGATTCGGATAATCCTGAAGAGAAAATGTATAAAGAAATTTAAATCGCATAATAGATTTATTCTATCGGAGAAAAAAGCAGTGGACAATTTACAATTGAGGCCATCAACGGCAGATCGGCCTAAAGGTGGAATTCCGAGCAACGCGACAGAGCGGCAGCGTCAATAGCGTCACTGCAGCCGCGACAGTGTGGGGCGGTAGTGTCGCGCTTGTGGCTTCCGATGTCGGCGTCAGTAAACTTTAAAAAAAAGCATTTCATAAGCAACTTCTACCAGGGGCGTATATAGAAATTTTTTTCGGGAGGGAGGCCCGAACTCAAAAATCTTCCTGCGGAAAATTTTTTTTTGACAAACTTTTTTCTCAGGCCAGGAAAATTTTTGTCTTTGTCATGGAATTGATGTTACCTTTTTTTAAGAAGACGAAATTAAGTTTTGGGGTGGGGGAGGGTCCGGCCTCTTTGGCCCCTCCCCCCTTATATACCCCCTCTTTACTGTATACCCGTATACATGTATATTTGGATGGCCTCAAAAAAAAAAAATAATAATAATTTCTTTCGGCCCAACCTCCTAAGTTGTCTTTTGGCTAGAGAATGATAATGGCAAAGTTTAAGCTAAATTGGATAACTTTTACCCGTGCCTCATCGGGGTTAAAATTTTGAAAAACTGCGAATTTATCGATCGAAAATCGCGGTTTTTACTTCGTAAAACGAATCGTAGAAAGATGATTCTTGACTCATTTCACAGCAATTTCACAGTTGTAGATTAAAGTTGTAGTTGTAGAGTATTAGAAAAAGTTTCCTACATAAAATGAATTTGTCGACCCAATATAAACCGAGATATGGCCGGCCAAATTTAGACAGAATTTTACTATTCGAGAAATATTATATAAATTTGACCTGTCGTATTTCGCTTAATATTGAGTCCACAAATTCATTTTATGTTTTAGTAAATCTAATCCTCTACAACTTTGTATAAGACTAGGATAAACAAAATATGCTTGGCTTGGTTTACGAAATATATGCGAAAAACTGAAAAAAGTTAAAAATTTTTGAGGTTTTTTCCTCTTCTACCCTCTCTAAATTAAGACAGGGTCCTCGAAGTCGAAGACTTAAGATAAACAATCTGGTGTACCCCCAAATAACTTGTAAAAATTTAATTCACTTCGGAATACTTTCTAGGTAAAGAGTGGATAACGACATGACTATTCGTTTTTTCTGATATTTTTCACCTTTCGATAAAATTTGCCCAACCGTATTTCGGTTAGTATCGGGTCTATGAATTCGTTTATTGTACCAAATTTTAGAAAATTTAATGCTCTACATCTTTGTATGGTACTATAGTTCACAAAATATGAATATTTTACGAGATCTAAGCGACAAACTGAAAGAATTCTCAATTTTTTGATATTTTTGCCCACCTCCCCATCCCGCACAGAGTCCTCGAAGTCGAAAACTAGGGATAGGCATCCTAGAGTACCCCCAAATAACCAGTAAAAATCCCATTCCCTTCAGGATATTTTCCCGGCAAATAGTTATATCGAATGGTCTATATTGTGATTTTCCACTTATTTTTCAGAAAGATATATATCAAAACCGAAATGCTAATTTAATTAATACAACTCGGGTTCAAATCCCACTTGCCGTGAAAATTTTCAAACATTGCCAATGTCTCCATTTCTCTGTAATTGGAGTTTGTTTCTGTTGAGAGATGTGGAAATTTAAAAAAAAATCTCTATATCTATTGGTTTTAATGAAAAAATGGGTATTAGAAAACCTCAAGGGAAAAAATGGGAAGAATTTCTTCCTAAAAATAAAAAAATAAAAATTGCAGTGAAATGAGTCAAGAATAATCTTTCTACGATACTTGGTTTTCCTTTTATGAAGCAAAAACTGCGATTTTCTATAAATTCGCACTTTTTCAAAATTTTAGAGTTGGCAAAATCAAGGTCCAGTTGGCAAAATAAAGTTTGTTTATCAGAAATTAATTTATATTTTAATTTAAAAAAAAATTAAATTTTTTTTTATATTTTCATCTATTGAAAAAAAAATTATTTTTTTTAATTTTCAAATAAATAAATTTATTTTCTTTTTACTGAATATAAATTTTTTATACAATGTAATACAAACATAAAGAAAATCATAAGGATTATTTTAAAAGGGAAAATAAAATATTTGAACAAATAAAAGAAACCTCAGTCGTTCATTTGTAATTGGAAATGAAATAATTTTCTATATTTACTATACTTGTAAAAAAAAAGGAATTCCAATTAAACAATGTTTTTGATAGAAATATAAATTTTATACAGGTCAACAAAAAAGTTTTATTTTTTTGCTGCATTAAAATTTAGAGCTATTGCTGTGGTAGCGCTAATTCCAAAAATGCCATCAATTTTGCGCCATCAGCTCTAGTTTTAGAGATATAGAGAAAATTAAATTTTAATAAATAATCTGCTCAAAAGCGATTGTTATTTTGAATTTTCTAGATTTTTTTAAGTCGTTACCCCTTAAAAATATGCAGCTAGTTGAAATACATAGAAATAGAGGCTTAGTGGTGCAAAACACGGCTAAAAGTTTAGAAAAATTGGATTTTGTCATTTTTTTTCAGGACACTCCTGAATAGAATTTTTATTGAATTCAAAAAATTATGTTTACGATCTTCTATAGTTTTTAACTTTCCAAAAGTTAAGTCATGCCAAACAAGGCGAAATCACGGGATTGGTGACCCCGAGCAATCAGCGCGTAGAACGTAGAACGTCCCCCTGGTAGCCATCAGAATAATTTAATTTAGAAATATATTTAATAAAGTCATACCTGGCCTCTATAGCCGAAAAAGTTAAAAAAAAAGAAAAAAAATTCATTGATAACGAAATTATGAACAAAAGTTTTCCTAGTCAGGATCCAGATCCATCCATATACCAAAGAAAATTCTTGGCGCAAAACTCCATCTTTATCATAAAATTTTCTTATATTTGCTTTTTAACAAATTTGACTTTGATAACTATTTTGTTCATAATTTCTTTAGAATGATTTTTAGAAAGTGTAAATAACTACAGAATATCGTCAATATATGTAAATTTAAAAAAAAAACTGAAAAAAATTCGATTTTTATAAAATTTTAGCCGTGTTTTGCACCACTAAATCGCCTTCAATTGGGCTGAAACTTTATATTTCTATGCACAGTGGAACCTCGTCTAACGAGCATAATTCGTTCCAGAATCATCGCCCCTGCTTGGCGATTGTCCATTTTCATCCTGATCCTTCAATTAAGCTGATGAAAATTTCCCATTATCATTTTCTAGCCAAAAGACAACTTTTAGGAGGTTCGGCCAAAAGATATTATTATTTTTTTTTTTTTTTTTTTTTTTTGTGGCCACTTTAGTGGCCATTGAATAGCCCACTAAATAGTGAAAAAAGGATTGAAAGCGCGAAATATAAGCGCGACGCACGCGGCGCTAGAAATCGTATCCCACCAACTGCGCCGCGCCTACTCGTGTCAGTTCGCTCTGTGTCGCCAATTTGCACCTATCAATTAACTTGTATTGTTTACCAAAGAAAGCACTGTGCCGGGCCGCCTCACACGCGTCTCATTTCTGGCTAGCCTAAGGTTATAGTACTCGAAGGACGCAAATTTATTTGTGTATAAGAAATAGGAAAATATTTAAAATTTGAAAGAAACCTTTAAAGCAAATTCCAAGGAAATTGGATAAAACTAAAAAAGTACATCAATACATTAAACAAATGTATGCATTTTGTAAGTACTTACTTTAAAAGCAGTATGCAGGCGTAGCCAGTAGCGCGGGAACGAATTTTAATTAGGGGAGGGAGAGTATTATATAGTATTAAACAGGAATATTTTAATTTCAACTTGATTAAATCAAAATTTTTTAAATTTTCTAGTTATTTTATTAATTTTTTTTTTTAGGCTATATAGCAGATTTGTTTTATTCGATTAGCAGGAAATAAATATTTTTTATTTCCTTTATTTTTTTATTTTATTTTATTTTTTTATTTATTTGAAGGGATAAAGTCTCAAGTTTTTAAGTTATCTAAATTTTTACTTTATCTTACCTATATGTATTTATCTAGAGTCGTCTGGCAACAGAGACCGCTATAGACTGGGGGGGGGGGGCTTTGGAATTGGTCCAGGGAAGCTAGAATTTAAGAACGATATATAGCCCTATATATATATATACAAGTTGAGAAAGGCGCGGCTTCGCCGCGCCCATCTCAACTTGGCCCTGGCGGGCGGCGTCTCGATACGTGATCAGTAGTTTTTCTCTTAATTTTAAAGCCCATATTATTTTTGCCTAAATGAAAATACAATGAACCAAGTTTAAAATTTGAGTATTCGCCCTGTCCGGCCTCTGGGTTTTGAAGGCCATGAGAAAATTACGGGCAAGAAGCAAGCCTAAATTTCCCTTTAATAAACTGATTCGAGCCAACGGGCTTGCAAATGAAATCAGGCGGACAGGGACCTATTAAAAAAAATCAAGAATTTTAAAATAAAAATTTCGGGGGGGGGGGCAATTACACAAAAAATCTTTCAACTTTTAAATCCCTTGATAGATATTCATTCAAGAATTTTAAATCCAAAAAGCATGTTTTTATTTGAAGAAATAGAAGAATTAAAAATTTCGGGGGGGGGGCAATTACACAAAAAATATTTAAACTTTTAAATCCCTTGATAGATATTCATTCAAGAATTTTAAATCCAAAAAAGCATGTTTATATTTGAAGAAATAGAAGAATTAAAAATTTCGGGGGGGGGGGGCAATTACACAAAAAATATTTAAACTTTTAAACCCATTGATAGATATTCATTGAAGAATTTTAAATCCAAAAAAGCATGTTTTTATTTGAAGAAATAGAAGAATTAAAAATTTCGGGGGGGGGGGGCAATTACACAAAAAATATTTAAACTTTTAAATCCCTTGATAGATATTCATTCAAGAATTTTAAATCCAAAAAAGCATGTTTATATTTGAAGAAATAGAAGAATTAAAAATTTCGGGGGGGGGCAATTACACAAAAAATATTTAAACTTTTAAATCCCTTGATAGATATTCATTCAAGAATTTTAAATCAAAAAGCATGTTTATATTTGAAGAAATAGAAGAATTAAAAATTTCGGGGGGGGGGGGGCAATTACACAAAAAATCTTTTTTTTTTTTCGGCGATAAAATTTTCGGCGAGTTTATTTTCGGCGAGATTTTTTCGGCGAGTTTGTTTTCGGCGAGTTTTTTTTCGGCGAGTTTATTTTCGGCGAGTTTATTTTCGGCGAGTTTTTTTTTCGGCGAGTTTATTTTCGGCGAGTTTTTTTTCGGCGAGTTTTTCCTTTCGGCGAGTTTTTTTTCGGCGAGTTTTTCCTTTCGGCGAGTTTTTTTTCGGCGAGATTTTCCTTTCGGCGAGAAAATTTTCGGCGAATTTTTTTTCGGCGAGATTTTCCATTCGGCGAGTATTTTTTTCGGCGAGTTTTTTTTCGGCGGGAAAATTTTCGGCGAGTTTTTTTTCGGCGAGTTTTTCCTTTCGGCGAGTTTTTTTTCGGCGAGAAAATTTTCGGCGAGTTTTTTTTCGGCGAGATTTTGCTTTCGGCGAGAAAATTTTCGGCGAGTTTTTTTTCGGCGAGATTTTTTCGGCGAGTTTTTTTCGGCGATTCATACCAGAGCCGGTTGAATCTATTGGAATATTCGAACGCCAAAAAAGTGCTTTTGAATTTGTTTAAATTTTAGTTGCTAATTATATACTTGATGGTTAAATTGACTTTAAATATATGTTGATTGAAAGGAAATAAGATTTTTACTGCCAAAAGGGGAACATTAGAAGAACATGAGAAGAAAAATTATTAAGTGACCTCTAAAAAAAATTAATGCGTGCAATAGTTACAAATAGTTTCTATAGATTTAATAAATAATATATAATGGATGTTTAATGATTAGTGGGGCGAAGAAGAAAAAATAATAAATCTAAATGGCATTCCAAAAAGACAACAAATTTTTGTTATAGCCTAATGCATATTTGTAATTTTAGGATGCCTCCATTATATTTGACAAAGTAATTTAGGAAGAGATGATATACGAGTAAAATTTTTAAAATTGATAATCAATTTACTTCAATCGATCAAGTCCCATAGAAATATTTAGTTTGCATAATATCAAAATAAAATAACAAGTGCATTTTGTATTGACAGCTTGGATATGCAAAGGGAGATGAGATGATGAATGAGAAGAGTTCATTCGAGATCGTTTTCCTATTCAATACATTTTTTCGTTCCTACAAAAACTATTGAATTATCTTTTAAGGAATTCCTTTTAATATGAAAAAAAAAGAAAAAATTATATAATTAAAGGTGTTTTTAATAAAATCAATCTCAGAGAGAACCGTCACAAATTAATAAAGAAACCAACAGGTGGATAAGTAGAAATAAAAAATATTTCAATAATAATAATAATTACTAAGTGTAGAGGTGTTTAAACATTAATGAAAATGTGCATTTTATAACGGTGGATGCTATTAAATTGTAGGGTAATAAATGCAGACTCCCCTTTAAAGATAAGACACGTATAAAGTAAATAAATTTCAATATATTATTATAACTTATCTATCGAGATGATCTAGTTCAATATGAAAGAGTCCGCTATATTAGGCGTCAGGTGGTGGTATTTTGCAAATGGGATAAGAGCTAGATGAATGATTAAGAGGAAAGAAGTAAAAGTTCGATGGATGGCAATTATAAAGATGAATGCTCTTTCATATTATTAAGATATACTGAAGATATGATTTCTGAAGAAATTGAAAACAAACAGGATACATAAAAATCCCCAACTAAACAATATTCCTTAAGAGATGATAGCCCTCACCCAGTACTGAATGTATTCAGGAAAGGTGTAAGTAGGCCACTGCAGTCCAATAGAAAAAACAAAATATATAATTTATTTAAACTTCTCAAACCGCCTGGTTTCGACCGCACTGCCGCAGGTCTTCTTCAGTGAGAAGAAACCTAGAAAATTTGCGAATGCATTAGGTCTAAGAGATTTTATTTTTAACTTAACTATTATAAAAAATACTTTTGTTAATTTTATGATTGTTTCAGCTTCCTCTGAAGAAGAGCCTTTGTGCCTTCGATATATTTGGAAATAAACTCATTTGGGAAAATAAAAAAATTTTAATTTTTGTTTTTCCCTTCCTACATACACTCTTACCGAAAAATCAGTGTAGTTTGCGGAGTTTTGGTAAAAATAAAATCTTTTAGACCTAATGTAATGCATTCGCAAATTTCTTCTCATTGAGGAAGGCTTGCAGCAGTGCGGTCGAAACCAGGCGGTTTGAGAAGTTTAAATTTAAATAAATTATATATTTTTTCTATTGGACTGCAGTGGCCAACTTAGACCTTTCCTATATTCCTTAAGGTTGTTTTAGTAGGTTGTAAATGCTGATCTAGATATCTAGAGTCCAACTACTGAACGCACAAGATGGACTGACGATTTCAAAAAGTTTTTGCAATATAAAAATTCTACTTAAAGGTCTTTTTCGGCATCTAAGGCCGTTTAGACCCCATCCTTATTTATTTCAAATGATTTGTAGTCAAATCAAATGAAATAAATTCGAACCCGGGACCCCGGCGCGAGAAGCTCATGTTTTCTCTCTGAGCCACGGGTCACGAGCAAAAAAAATCTACTTAGTGGCAACTGAAAGAGAGAGGCCTTAGCGAGAGAACTTCAAATTCTAATTTAGTGAAAATATGATAATAAAAATAAATTTTAAACTTACATATTTGATAGAGAAAACCAATTACTTAAGGAACAAAATTGTTTTCGAATTGAAGAAAAAATTAATGGTGTATATTTATTTGGCAGGAAAGGGCATTTAAAGAAACTTACTACCAAAATATTTTATTTTTTTACTGAAAATGTGTGAAAATATTTTTAAAAAATGGGACACTCCTCCCAGGTTTTAATGTGTTTAAAACTAACAAACTCTTCTCGCCCCATTCCCGCGATGCGGGGTCGGCGGACTTCACTCTTTCCCTCCAATCCTACCATAAGTTTTTACGACCGGAAGAAATAGGACGCAGGTTGAAAAGAGGAAGGAAGAGACAGACATTTAAAGAACTAAAGGACTGCCTGTCCCAGCTCGGGTAGCTCGTGGTCGCCATTCACGTACCCACAAGATGTGGGCCCCTGAGCAAGAAACTAACAAATTATAATATTTTTATATTTACTAGTTATAGATTAGTCTGTAAATAAGTTATCTCAAACTTGGTAATCCTACAAAAATAGATTTGTAATTATTCAAATTTTCCTCTATTCAAAATTTATTATTAATATGCATCATTTATTTATTCATGGCTTCATTTGGGTTTTATGTTTTAATATAACAAATTGAATATTAGAATTAATTTTTTTTTTTTTTTATTTATATCAAAAATGTCAAATAAATGAGTCGTTATGAAATTAACTAAAAAATGTAATATATCATTCATTATTTACTTCCAATAAATAATTTGTGAAAAATATATTTTAAAGAACGAATAAAATAAAGATCTTTCATATATCAAAATAAAATTAATCTATCCAACCATTTTTCTACATATATTCATTAAGAGTAAGGGTGAAAGCACACCAATTGAGCAAAATGTTTTGCTCAATGTTAACGCACACCGATTGAGCAAAACAATGAATGGCAAAACATTTTGTTCATTGATGTCGAATCATGCTCATTGGCTCCTCTGTGCGCGTTGACCCATAGAGAAGCATTGAAAAAACAGTTTTAGGAACGATTAGTCAAAAATGTTTTTGCTTAATTGGTGTAGGTTCAGCCTAATAGAGAGGAGAGAGAGAGATACATATCTAAGCCTAAACTCACACCAATTGAGCAAAAACGTTTTCGGACAAAAGGTTTTGTCCAAAAGCAAAATGTTTTGCTCTGCCAACGCACACCAATTGAGCAAAACGCTCAATGAAAAAACATTTTGTTCTATGCCAATGCACATTGATTGATCAAAAACGTTTTCGGACAAAACGTTTTGCTCAATGCCATCCAAGCAATTCAGCAAAACGATTAATGGCATAAAACATTTTGTTCAATGAATCCGAATCATGTCAAATTGTGTTTTGCCTCCTCGGTGTGCGTTGACAAAATTTAAAAAAAAATCTAATAGTTTGAAAAAATATAAGTCCTAAATTCCATTTTCTTATTGATTTTAAATAAAATTAACTTAATATAGAATTCATCCTTTAAATTTTTTGCTTGCTTTCTAATGGGATGAAAATCATTATGAAAATTAAGGTTCGAGTAATAAAGACTTCTTTAAAATTTTCAAATTATTTTTAATGTTTCAAACAAGATAAAAAAAATTAGGAAGATAAACCATTTTTATAGCTCCCGAATTTTATTGTAATGGTGGGATAAAGGGGAAAGGAGAAGAGGTTTTTTTTTCTATCGAGATCCACTTGAAACACTTAAAGATGAGGGTGAGAGTTGACCGCATCGATCTCTTTAGCCAAATGGGGGGTATTTATCTCCCTTTTCATTCAATGTATATGCCAATTAGTCTTTAGTAATTATCAGATATTTATTATAAAACAAAAACCGCCGATCATCTTTAAGTTCATCGGGTATAAAAGGGCTTAACCAAGAGAAAAAGATTATAGGCTATAAACAAGTTTTTTAAGAGGGTTCTTTTAAAACGTAACATCTTTCTTTTTGTTATTTACAAAGTTTGAAGTATCTCAAACGTTTATTTCTATTTCCGCAATAATGTTATTATCAATATGTTAACGAGCGGGATATTTTTTATTAAGTTGTTATGACGAAATGAAGGTGAAAATTAATTTACAAAACCCGCAAAGTGTCGTATAAAAAAAAATAGAAGCAATCGTCGACACATCTTGAAATTAGGGGGGATAAGTGTAGGTTTAGTTGAAGTTTTTTTTGAATTAAAGAAAAAAAAAATGGTCGGATTAAAATTAGGGTTTTTTTTTTTTTTTTTTTTAACTGATGTATCCGGGCTTCTAAAATAATTTTTGTATTTTTTTCTGAAAACTACATTAAAAAACAAAATTTTTATAGCCTTGTGGGGTTTTGAAATATTTATTTTAAAATAAGTTTTATTTATTTGAAAAAAAAAAGGAGGTTTTTTTTTTTTTTTTTTTTTTTTAAAAATCCATAACTTCTTTTTAGTTGGGTAAAAAAATTTGAAAAAATTCTCAAAAATGTCTTTTAAGGGGTAGAAAAAAAGATAGGAAATTTTAAGCGAAATCCGCGGGGGTCAGAAAAAAAATTTGTCGATTTGGCATGGAATGACCCATATAGAAAAATAGATCCGAAAAATTAGTCCAGTCATGAAAATCATGCGAGTAATCAAAAATATGCATAAAATAAAATTATGTTTAAAATATAATAGACTGTATCAAGGAAGGGTTGTAGGAGCAGAGACTGGCAGCCAGATTTCTTTCTTTAAATATTTTTATTGGGCCGAGGTTTCGGTCTCGATAGAGGCCATCTTCAGGTCCCAATAAATGTCAAGGAAATATATATTATTTGCATTAGGCAGCTATGCATAATAATGCTCATCAGGTGAGAGATCTTTCAAATACAACTTAATGACATTTATTGGGCCCTGAAGATGGCCTCTAACGTCGGCCCAATAAAAATATTTAAAGAAAGAAATCTGGCTGCCAGTCTCTGCTCCTGCAACCCTTCCTTGATATAACTCAACAGCCACAACTACAATACTAATAATAGACTGTGTTAATTCATATAATATCCTGAAAAAAATTTACTGAAAGAGCAACATAATAGTATTCTTTGATGTGAAAAATTTGTATTAAAGGCCTAATTCTGAAATAAGCTTAAACCAAGTGCATACATTTTTTTTATTAATCAGTTTTGGTGTCTATTTAAAAAATAAAAAGAAAGTAAAAATACTGAAGAGTTTTACTACAAGCTAACCATTCCCGATAAGTTAACTATATTTTAAATATTCCAATTTGTTCTTTAATTGTTTCTCTATTTCTTAATATTTCAACAAGGCGTTCAAAAGGATTTTTTGAATTCCCCTTTAAGCCATTATTTAATAAGTATTTGTTGTAAAAATAAATAAGAAAACAGAAAAGAAAACAGATAGAGTGAAATAGAAAGTGGTAGAGGAAGGGGTGGAGGGAGAGAAGTAAAGTAAAAGCCATCTTGGAGAGGGTGAGTTTTGGCAGCTGTCCCCGGGGTCCAGTGCGTTCCAAACTTTAGTCGAAGCTGCGCAGCTCTTCTGCCCTCAAGAATTCCTCTAACAGGATTATTCCACGACAGGTGACATTAGAAAGAGGTTTCATCTGTTACGAGAGATTTAGATAATAGGCGTGTGATTTGAATGAGTAATTATTCCAGTATTAAAATATAAATCCTAGGTATTAAATTATCCAAATGGAAATTTTAGTTTATATAGCTATAAACCGCTGATATTTTTTTAATATAGTTCAACTGGTTTTATTAAAAATTTGGAGTGACTGATCGCACTGCACACAACTTTCTTTTATCAAAGGTAAGAGAAAGTTGTGTTCTGTGCTTGGCCCACCAAATTTTTCGTGTCGACAAATAATTAGTTTCCCGCCGATATATAAGAATTCAAGATGTAAAATTTATAAGTATGGGAAAATATTTATATTTTGTTACCATGGCAATCATTTCTCTTATCTTTCCTATGAAGTACAAGAGTAAAGTGGCCTTCAGAAGATTTCAATGGCAAAATGAGAATATACATTTTAAAGAGCATCTAAAAAATAATTGATTTTTGAATTTTAATCAAAATCATCTGGGGCGAATTTTGAGAAAATCTAAAAAAACTGAAAAAGTACATCAATAAAGTACTAGTACTCTTTGGCCGATTTTTTTTCAAAAGTTTCGTGGGGGAATTTACTAGTTCTTTTCGTATGTATATTTATAGGATAGAGAAAGTAAAAAGTGAGATATTTAAAAAGCCTTTATTTATTACGACTCACATTTATATAGGATTAATATAAAAATGTCTCTATTTTAAAATAAAATATGATTTTTTTTTTTATTTTGTAAAGTATTTATTATTACCAAAGAGAAATAAATATTTTAAAAAATGTACTGTAATTAATAATTGTTTGAAAAAAAAAACTTTTTTAAAGGCTTAATAATTATAATGAACTTGATGATAAAAAAGTACCATGAGAATTTTCTAATTGGATGTCAAACTTAATTAATCGCATAAAAAGCAAAAAAAAAAAAAAAAAGTACAAAAAAATATAATAAAAAGATAATTGAAGCAGTGTTTTTATAAAATTTATATATAAATATTAAATGTTTTTTTATAATTATTATAGCTAAAATAAAAAGAAAACAAGGAGAGAGAGAAAAGCATTTTCGATCTAAACCACTTTGGCGACGAGCTCGTTCCAATAATTTCTATGCAAAACTGAATGCCATATACAGTGAGCGAGCATTTGAAATTGAAAATTACTAATTAGAGAATAAATTATAATACATAGAAAAGGAAAATTTTTCAAGATGATGGAAAGAGAAATATATTTTTGATAATAATTAATGTTAAACATTGTCCTTTGGTTGATCTCTCTTTTATTGATTAAATGATTTGACCGAGTTTGCTGAAAGGTCCTGAGAGTGTCCTAGAATAAGAAATAAATCCAAAAGTAAACATTATCCAGTGTCCTTATAACAGGGTGGCCAGAGAGAAATGATTTGAAATTTCCCTGATAATTCAAGATTTTCCAGAAAAATTTTTCTATTTTTCCATGATTTAAAATTTTTATTCGTGTAATTAAGATGTCTAAAATTTTGCCAAAAACTTTACTTGTATCTTTTAAGCATTAACAAATTTATTTTTTCAATCAATGATTGAATAATAAACCTTTTTACTGGATAATGAGACCAAAAAATATCGATAATGAGGCCACTAACTACTTTTTACTCAATCACTGATATCTGACGCTGAGAAAAAAAATACTTTTCTTGATATATGAAAATTCTCTTAGGATATAATATATCCTATATCTTATATATAATATATATAAGTATATTATAATCTTGTTTCAAGAAATCGTTAAATTGCTGGAAATTATTTTATTTACTTCAACTTTTTTTTGTGCAATAACAAAAAAAAAATTGATGTTCTTTTTTAAAGAAAATTAATGATTAATAACAATAAAAATTTGTTTCAGCGAATTTCTTGAGCCAAGAAACTTGGAAAAATTTTGGTTGGGAAAAAACACTTTTTTTATTGTCAGGAAAATGTCACATAGCTAAAACACTAATTTGGCATACCTTTAGAAGGGGGATACATTTCCCAGATACTTTTCAAAATTCCCTGATAATTACCGGTCCCATTAAATTCCCTGATAATTCCAGGTTTTTAAAAGGTTTTCCAGGTCTGTGGCCATAAGTAAAATTAAATCAGTGTAAAAGGAAAAATTCAATTTATTAACCGATAAAAACAATATCCAAGAAAAATATTCTCTCATCTTTTATTAATTATGGAAGTAGATGTTTGTTTTAATATAGAGAAAAAAAATGAGTCGATTCTGACAAGAGTTTGAAAGATGGTCATGAGAGGTTTCAGATTTATGAATTAAATTACCAAGTATGCTTTCTTTTATCATCCATCAATTTGCTTAATGTCATTTGATTTTTGCCTGTCTCTCTAAAATGGACCTGGCATTTCCGCAAAATACACTCATCGGCCACACTCACACATATATCTACGAGATTAAAACTTCGCCAGTTCTTGTTTCCCAGCCGACCGACATTTGCAGATAAAGACAGAAAAGAAAGAAGAAGACTAAAAAAGAAGTAAGAAAAAATAAAATAAGAGTTTCAAACGAAGAGGGAGAAAAAAAAGAAGCCAAGTTCGAAGAAATAGTGAAACCCTAAAAGCCTTGTGTTTGCGGGCTCCATGTCATACTAAACGATAATTGAACTGGATTTCCAGCCTGGGGAGAATATAAAGAGAATGCAGACCGGGCACATGAGGCCAATTATCTTTGGCCCCCGGCTGCTAGTTATCTCAAACGGTAGCAAATTTAGTTGTCTCTTGACACTGAGGAAACACTCATTAACTGGAACGTCGTTTATTCCTGCAAAGTGTTTATTAGTTGCTACGTTTGTAGACTCGCTTTTGATTTCAATCGTCGATTAAAGAAACAACAACTGAAAATTTTTTTTTCCTATTGTAAAAGAAAATATATTTGAACTGTTTTAATTTTCAAATAAAGTAATAGAAATAGATACTATTCAAGTGAAGGAGTTCTAATTTAGAAATTGTACAAATTATCCCAGCTTTAAGAATAAATAAAATTGTAATGCATTGTTAGTTTTAAAATAAGAAATAAAGGGACTTGTTTAATTTAGAAAACATTTATGATGAAAATATATAATGACTGTATCAGAAGTATGGATATTAGTGCAAGAAGCAACTTACATTGAGAATTGAGAGTCTCATTTGGCTGCTTGCCTCTATATCCAAACTTGAGCAAGCATTCAATAAACTAAATCTTGAACGCCTGGAAGTTAGGCAAACTAATGTCCATTCGTGTAAAGCGGGATCGAGAGTTAAGGGATCACCTACTGTAAACTTCAAATTTTAGTAAATTTAAAAGAATGAAGAAAAGATACTATAATAAGCAGTGCAAAAGTGCTGATCCGGGATGTGGGGGGGGGTGCCAATAAACTTAATATTAATATCTAAACTTTTTTTTACCAAAAGGTAAGAGAAAAATAAATCTCTATTAATTTCAAAATATTATTTAGTTTAGTTTTATTTAATTAATGATTATTAATTATTGTTCAATTTTTGTATTTTAATTAATTTTGCTTTATCAGAAAAAGATTTGAGTGCTTAATTGAACAAGCAAGAAATTCTACCTTGTGGAATCTGCGAGAGAGAAATTCTCCTTTGGGAGAAAAATAGTAAATAAGAAATAAATTACTATATTAATGCAATGTTAGAGACTTAGAGGTACTCAAATCTTATGATGATAAATAACTAAAATACAAAAATTGAAGATGTTCTAATATTTAATATTATATAATTAAAAAACTCAGATTAACTCACGCCTAAGTAATTTTACCTACTCTCATTCAATTTATATAAATAAACGGTATATGGTTAATTATAGGCCCTTTAAATATTTTCCAATAAATACAAAGTAAAACGATTCTAAATATATAAATGAAAAGGTCGTGTAATCAATTTTATTAAACATGATATCAATCTTATTAAACTTTTTATAGGTCTACTTTCATGGGGAGTTTCTTTTAGTGGTGTGGTGTTATTTATTTATTTACAAATGGGGAAGTTTAATCCTTGATCCAGATGCTATGAAATGGGTTGTAAAAACAGCGTAACGTTCCATGACGCCCGCATGTCGTTATTTGCAAATCTTGTTGAGAAACGGAAGTAAGAAAATACGGTGGCGGGGGGGGGGGGGGTGAAACGTTTCTTAATTCAACTGTGAAATTATAAATAGGTTTGATGAGAAACAATTTTAGTGTTAGGAAGCGCAGAATGGTCATTTATTTAACGACTATTTGTGGTTTCCATTATTCACG
The DNA here is from genome assembly GCA_023213315.1 of Euborellia annulipes. Classification (NCBI taxonomy): domain Eukaryota; kingdom Metazoa; phylum Arthropoda; class Insecta; order Dermaptera; family Anisolabididae; genus Euborellia; species Euborellia annulipes. The sequence continues at coordinate 19,711 of JAKCPI010013696.1, forward strand.
CATTTCAAGAGAGAGAGAGAAATGTCGCGCTCTGGTAATCCTCTTGGAATAATCCTCTGTCGACTTGTCTGAACCCACAAAGTGACAGTATAGGAATAGCCAACAGGAACAAACAGCCTACTAGCCTTGATTCTCTTTATCTTCTCACTTAAATTACAAATAAGTTAACTTTTAAATAATCAATTGCCCCCGGGCTTGGTGTAGTTGGTAGGACGCCTGCCTTGTATAACAAGGGTCGATGGTTCGGATCCTAGGCAGTCCGATGATTTTATTTAAGCCATTTGGAAGTTTGCAAGGTGGACGTGCAGATATTTAAATAATTTTAAACAATTATTTTTCAGAAATTTTATTACCTGACAAGTGATTGCAATGTACAGTTTCAGTCATCTAGTGTGACCATCATCAGGTCTGGAATACATATAAAATATACTTTAAAATACAAGGCATTTTATTACAATTGCATAATAATAATGCAATTGTAATAAAATGTAATGTCCTGTATTTGAAAGTATATTTTATATGTATGAGGCCTGATGATGGTCACACTAGATGACCGAAACTGTACATTGCAATCAGTTGTCAGCTAATAAAATTTCTGAAAAATAATTGTTTAAAATTAGTTAAATATCTGCACGTCCACCTTGCAAACTTCAAAGTAAACCATCGAGAATTGATGGAATTCTGCTTAAGCTGTTTCTTGAATATATTAAATAAGAATGCCTGGACCCTAAATATATATATTATTAATATAACGGGCATCGTCAAAGTTTTAGGCTATATGACCTAAGTTGCCGAAAAGACCGTGTGAAAGTGTTTGTGAATGTGAGGGTAATAAAAAATAAACAATTATTTCCCTCCTCCACCGGAGAAGAAGTTAGGGATAATGACAAATGTCAATATTGATATCCTTTAAAGTCAAGGAGTGTGGGTTCGGATATCACACATTCGGAAGACTAATTATTTCAATCAATTTAATACCGGTTGGTATCTGGATCATAAATATCGTCATTATTATAATAAGTTACGTTTTAAGTCCATTTGGCCTAAGATGCCGAAAATACTTTGAAAAAAATAAATAAATGAAATTCACCCACAAGTAAAACAAACATTTCTCATTTCGGTGTGGTGAGGAAGGGAGCGATGAGCTATCGAAACGTCGACGAAAGGAAGAAAGAGAGTTTAATTCATTATTTGGCTGTTTGCAACCCAAACACCACTATTTAAATATCAACAATCACAAAAAAAGAATCTAAATAAGAAAATGTTTAATGGTATTTTCTCAATAAAGGAAAACAATCGTACTGACTAAAATGGTCCATCTATTCGATCTCCTTGATTCTGAGAGTTCAATTTAATTTCTCTTATAATTTTTTTATTATGTAAATTAAATTGTATGCTGGGTATGTGAGATTGGAGTCAGGAGGAATAAAACCAGCGTTGTCGAACACCTTTACACTTTTATTTTAAGCAGACGTTTCGGTAACCATAACGGTTTCCATCTTCAGTGCCAATGAAAGTTTTTTAAGGTGTCCCTGTCATATATGATTGGCACTGAAGATGGCAACCGTTATGGTTACCGAAACGTCTGCTTAAAATAAAAGTGTAAAGGTGTTCGACAACGCTGGTTTTATTCCTCCTGACTCCATTTTTTTATTATTATTTTAGAAATAGTAGTTAATAAAATAAAATCGTGACGAGGTTGATAATGTGTCTATTCATTTGTGAAATTTTAAATATTGAAAGTTTTATAAAGTCTAATAATTCTACTTAAAATATTAATGTTTAACACAAAAATGCTTTTAAAAAGTTCCCATGTTATTGACAATACAGATTTTAATTGTGAATGTTTAAAAACTTAATAGAATTTTTTTTTAATGTAATTTACTCAAAGAATGTCTTTCAGAGTTTTTTTTTTTTTTTTTTATCTGCAGAAATATATCAAAATGGGGTTGGCGGTCTTTAATCGAAGCAGCTTTAAAAAGGAAGAGAGAAAAATCCAACGCGATTTATGATGATACATCTTTATAATAAAAAGACATCAATATTATTTATATTATTTTTAACCGCAATTTTCGAATCCTTTAACTTTTCACTTGAAGACCAAAACCACAAATCATGTTTGCTTAAATAACTTTTGATATCAATTTTAGCTTGGAATAAATTTCACTTTTTTTTAAGAAGTTAAGGATGAGATTATTAGAATAATTTATATTTAATTATGTAAATAAACCAGCTGACAAGTTTCCATTTTTTTTTTTTTTTTTTTTTTTTAAGTTACTTAAATTTCAACAGCAGGTCTCTTATTATGGGATATTTTTTAATAGATCGTTTATTTCACTTTTTTAAACATAAAATCTTGTCATAAAATATGGATGCATCAAATTTATTTTAATATACTCAATAGCCAACGAGAATAGCATCTAAAAGGACATCAAAAGAAAATTGAAATTTTTTATTGGTAAAAATATTTCGTTGGGCTTCAGGAAAATTAAATCTATAAAAATAAGAATAATGCGCCATAATGCAAATTTTTTATAATAATATTAATAACATAAAAATTTTAATGAACTTTTTTTTTCACTTACTCATTCATATTTTCATGTTACTAGGAAATTTATTAAAGTAAAGGATGTTAATAGACTACATAATAAATTTTGGTAGGCTAATATATATAAAGCCCACTCCGCTCACGATCAATAATATTGTCAATATAGAAAAATATTGTCAATACTATTGATCGTGATCGTGTGCGGGGGGGGGGGTATTGAAGATGATATTGAAATTGAAGAAGCTTATTGATGAAAATTTAAATTTTTTGATTTTCAAACATCAATATTCGAAAGTGGTGGGGATTTTGACTATTTGTAAATCATGAAATGTAAAAAAAATTGCACAATTTACACATCTGAAGACTTTTTTTTGCAAAAAAAAAAAAAAAAAAAACATTTTAACCATTTTAAAAGCAGGCTCAAAACAGAGTTTGTTCATCTGCATAAAATAGGTTAAACAAAAGGGGTGGAAAATAATTTCAAAACAACTTGTTTAATAAATAGCAAAGAAAATATAAAAATAGTTTCATTTGTTTGTAAAAGGTCCTTTTCATGCCAGAGATTAATAGAAAAAACAAAAACAAAATTTTCAATGGTTTAAAGAATGGATTAGCAAACTTAGAGCCGACCCCGGAGCGCGGAATTAAGGCGAAGAAAAAAGTAGAAAATATAAAAAAAATTAAAAGCAATCAGAAAAATCTCTTAATTTATTAATATAAACTCTACTCCCAGAAATAAACTGGGGCGGGGGGGGGGGGATATAAAATTTTATTTCGTTTTACGAAAAATGTATGATTAACAAAAAGAATTCATGCCAGGGATTCTCCAGAGATAGAAAAACCAGCCGCCTCCAAAAGACCGCTTGTATATTCGTCTTACGACCATCCAATGTGTCCAATATAGTTCTGGTTATATATACATGGATTTAGCGACGAACGTGCTTGCCTTACTAAATAAAAGCGCCTTGGGTAGCGAGGCATAAAAAGGACCTTTAAACTCACCGACCCTTTAGCCACGATTCCCACAGGATTCAGAATTTTATAAGAGCATCAAAAAAAAAAAAATTAACTAATTATAAAGAAAACGTTCTAATGAGAAAAAAGTGTGAAAGCAGTGTGGAAATTAATGTGAAAAGAGAAAAGTAATATTTTGATAGATGAAGGAATAATAAATTTTAATTTGAGTTCTGGTAGAGCAGTGGTTTGTTAATTGAAGAAATTACGAACTTGGAAAAAAGAAAATGTTTTTGTTACTATGTTTAATTTTAAAGACCATTGAATTTTACCCTTTAGAAGTTTAATCAAAGAGTTACGCAATTGTGTTAATGCAATCTTTGTCATTTGAAATTCCGTTTAGAAACGGTTTATGTTAACCCCCCCCCCTCCCCAATAAAATGCTTGAATTATTAGATAAAAGATGATTTGAATAATCTATATCAGTAGGAAAACAGATTGTTTGGTTTAGAAATTATATCGAAGAGTTAAATATTAAAATGATAAATTTGGTTTCGATCACCGGTTTTATAATGTTATCTATATCAGTAGTGTGAAAAGATAAAATTGTTATAGAAAATAATCAAAGTTATTTTTTGTTAAAATTGGAAAAAATATAATAAAAAAAACTTAAAAAAAAAATGCTTTTATTTAAATTGAACTAAAAAGAGAGAAATAATTTAATTGTTCTTGTTAAAATTGTAGAATATTTATGACTTGAAATAAAAGCGTGGGGCACACATTGATAGCATAAGGAATTGTATATACTTAGAGCGGAATCACTTCGAAGCGCCCCACGCTTTTATTTTAAGTCATAAATATTCAACAATTTTAACAAGAACAATTAAATTATTTCTCTCTTTTTAGTTCAATTTAAATAAAAGCATTTTTTTTTTAAAGTTTTTTTTATTATATTTTTATTTTAAACTTTTTAGTCTTTTTTTATTATAGAGTATTAAAAAAAAGAAGGCAGAATGCGTGAAATAAAGTACCACATTAGTTTGGTTTGGTAAAACAACTCCCAATTTGCGTCATCAAAAATGACCCATAAATATCAAATTTCCCACCTCTAGCTCATCGGGAAATCTTTTGAAATTAGATTAATACGCGTGAGGTTTCAAATAAAGTACCACATTAGTTTGGTCTATTTTGGTAAAACCCAACTCACAATTTGCGTCATCAAAAATGACCCTTAAATATCAAATTTCACACCTCTAGCTCATCGGGAAGTGTCCTTAACAAAGACTTAAAGTTGGTGATTTTGAAAGAGTAAGTTAAATAAAAGCATTTAAAAAAAAATTTATTCAGACATTGAAAGGAATCAAATTGAATAATTAAATTAATAATTGGACTGATCTCAAAGGGAAAACGTCTAAAAGAAAATTAATTAATGATCTTTTATAGAAAGTATCTTTAAACTCGTTTTCTATTTCAATGATGTCACACTATTTTATATTGCAAAATGTAATAACTAAATTTACTCGCCTGTTCATTAAATTCCTCCGGAATATTTATCTCTAAATGGATCAGGGATTCGTTCATTTTCGTTTGATCTTTTAACTTTGTTATTTTTTGGAAATTTGTTCTCATATTCTTTTTTTAATTTGTTTGTAATTATTAAAGCATCTTTAATATTCGTTTGAAATATTTTGATGAAGTTTATGAGTGGTAAATATTTTATTAAAGTATATAAAAGAAACTTTGTCTATTTTATTAAAAATGTTTGTTTCATTTATATATCTTTAATTACTGTTAATTAAGTATCTAAATGAATATAAATTAAACAAACATTTTTATTAAAATATTAATTTATCAAAGAATTTCATATTTTCAAAATAATTTAATTTGAATACATGCTCTTTATACATTTATGGAGTCAATGAAATACCAACTCAAATGTTTTTATTCTTTATAACAGCGATTCTCAAAGTATAGGTCGCGACCTCAAATATGCTCGCAAGATTTTAATGTAAAATATTTAAATATATGAATTTATAAAATGTAAATGTGTATTTGTGACAGAATCACATTCAGATAGAACAGTGGTCCCAACCTGGGGGCGATTTGGGTTTTCGGGGGGCGATAAATAAGCGGGGGGGGGGGGCGATGAGTATTCAAAGGGAGAAAAATTATTAGTTTACTAAAATTAAAAAAAATAAAAATCAAAGAAAAATCTCCTATTTACAGGATGGTCAGGATAGAAGAGGACAAAATATTATCATAAAAATAAAATAGTCTGAAGATAATTCCAATCTAGAATTGAAACGTCACTTTTAGCTCAAATCTTAAATTTCAATTTAAAAAAATCATTTTTTGAATTTTTTTCTCATGGGGCCCGGGCCCTTTAAGCTCAAATCAAGTTTGATCTTTTTCACGACTCAGGATAGCTAAAAATGCAGATTTCAGTGGCTAATTTTCAAAAAATTTTCCATACCCCCAGATTCCCCGGAAATCCTCTGTCCAGATCTGGCCTCGATAAATTAAAACTTTGTAACTCTTTGTTCAGGAAATTTTGAAAAAATTTTATATAACTTTATTTAAATAAATATTGTAAGCTATGTATAACTATTTTAAAAGTTGTGTCAAAAACTGTGTAAAAAAGTGTTGGCATGAAGGCCACAATAGCCTTTACATACTAAAAAAACTTTCAAGTTTTTTTTTTTTGGGGGGGGGAGGGCGTATTACTAAGTAGCCGGGGCGGTCAAGTCTGTCTGCGCCCTGTATATAGGCCTACGGTAATAAATGTTTAAAATAATAAAATTGATTATTTACACTTTACTTCAAATTAAAATTAGGCATACAATGAAAATGTAAAGGGGGGCGATAGGTGCTAGTCAACCTCCAGAAAGGGGCGATGGGTCAAAAAGGTTGGGAACCAGAGATAGAGCACACAAACAAAGGTTTGCATATGCGCATATATTAACTAAATCTTCACAAAATATTTATATATATTTATTTTATAAGAGTATTTATCTGGGGTTGTGAAAAAACTCACAATCATAAATAGGTTCGTGAATGAAAAAAGTGCAGAGGCAGCCAAAAAGAAATAATTCTGAAAGCTACAACAATTTTTCGGAGACGTTGCATTCAGAATTATTTCTTTTTGGCCTTCCTCTCAAAGTTATCAACACAGCCTTAATTGAATAACATTATCAACACATTCTTAATTGAATAAAAAAAATTTGAAAGATAGACCACCAAAATTACTACTTCATCACTAATCAATAATAAACAGTAGCGATTTGAATACTAAAAAAAAAAAAAGATAAATGAGATTCGTATAGCCTAATTGGCTACTAAAAAAAGCGCCCCAGTTGAGCTTTGCTCTCCCCCCCCCCCCCCGTCCTCAAAAGATAGTTATGCCGCTGATAATAAAGGTATAGGTATTCGTGTTTAGATGAGGTTATTAACTTAAATCATCAGATAATATTCAATAAAATTCCCCTCATTTTGACCTGACATGACTTAAACATCTATACCTCGGGAGAGTAGAGAGCAACAGTCACCAAGATAGTTGCAGTGAAACAATGCCAAGCAGGGGGAATACTTGAATAGGTGGCTCCGAAAAACCAAAATGTGGTTGTCATCAATTTAGTGCATAATCAGTAAACCCCTAAATATCCTCGAAAACCGAGAGGGTAAATTAAAAATAAATAAATAAATAAAGTTCTGATGAGTTAAAATTATATTACATTTTATTTTTTATTAAGGCCTGGAAAGAAAATTGTTGGATTGCCTATTTCCAATGATTTTGTATGTTCTTTATATAACTATTAATTAGATTTTCCTTTTAGAGAAAAATAAAATAAAATTTAAATGAAACATAAATATGATTCGTAGCCTTTAGCGAAATTTGGAATGGGAATGTCCTTTCTAAGAGTAGGTTATAAGAGCCCTCTGTACCAGGTGGACCTGATAATAAGCAAACATTATCATACAGTAGAGTATACTATATTTATAAAGTGCTTGACTAGAACAAAGAGCCCTTAACGGTAATATAAACTAATACTTGTAAAATAGAATAGTTGTATTATAAAATAACAGAGAAATGTAAATGACCCAAAATAATTATAAGTCTCATTAAAAAAAAAAAAAAAAAGAATTAGACCAATATTTTAACCAAAATTTTTCTTTCGTTATCAAAATTTGTGCCATTAAACTTCGTTGCCATCTATCCCTCATTAAAAGTTTTAGCTTCTCTAATGTGTAAAGAAAAAAAAATGAAATTTATCTCATTCATAACATCCAAAAAAAAACTTTTTTTGAATATTGTAGAAGAATATGTTTAGTAGTTTAAATTAGATCTATTTTGTTACTAAATTAAACAGGGAAGTTAATTTATATTTTAAGGGGAGTGAGAGAGTAAAGGAGAATTAATTAATTTTTTTTTTTTTTTTTTTGCTTTAGATCAATGCTAAAATTCAATTTGTAACTTCTACAAATAAATCTTTTTATTCTATTTGAGTCTTTTTTTAACTTAAAAAAAAAAAAATAATAATAATAATAATTAACCAACCTCGTAATTCAATTAAAGAGTTTCAAAGTAAATTACATAGAAGAGTAATGCAACTAACCTAATGGAATTAAATTGTTTAAAAATATCAGGTATAGTATAACGTAAATAATCAGACCGGTAATCTTTATTTTTAATAAAAAGAGCAAGTGTTATAAAATGGAAAATTTTTTTATTATTGTTTGTGTGTGAAAATGAATTCTAAATTCAAGTATACTATCCCTCTATTCAACTTTAATCGAAATTTGAATTTATTTACATATATAAAAGGTATATGGAAAATCAATAAGAATATGTAACAGCTTTTTAGAAAAGAAATTCTTTTTTTTTCTGAAAGGAGAAAATAAAGATGAATGAAAACATGATTAAAATAAGAAAAAATAACAAGAATATTAAAATTATAATAAGACTCCTCATTGCTATTCTAAGGAAGCCTGTAGATAGGCAACCAGATCTTTTATAAAATAAATAACTTTTAGAGAGAGAAATATTATAAATTAATTATAAAGCTTTAAATTTCGAGTTTCAAAACCAACCCAACTAAACAAGGAGAGAAGAAAGTGAAATTTCAGCATGTCCGTTTATTTACTGGGTGAATTTTAGACATGATGTTTTAGTTGCATCGTCTATATGCTAATTTTCGGACACAGTATAAATTAGAAGACAATAGACTGAGTGCAAGTGACATTCAGCTCTTCTCTTACCTCTTGAGGGAGGAGGGAGAAAACCAAAGAGGAACATTTAACCAAGCGAAGAAGGTCTATTCAACGGACAGATCCAGGGTGCCAACTGGTTCGTTTAACTCCTTCCGAAAACTTTATTATCTCTTTAGGAAATTGGGTTTATCGAATTAAAAATTAAATCCTTTATCAGTGATTGTTTGGGTAGAATATGTCTGATATAAACAATTAATTTCAAATCTAAACAAAAAAAAAAATCTTCGAGGTTGTTATTGTGTTTGTTCAAATATTTACTAAGCCCTTGTAAACATGCTAGTTCGGTCCTTAAAATCAAGTGTTAATATCGTTTCATTTGAGAAATAAAAACAATAAAAAAAGGATTTGTTTATAGGACAACGACGTTCCTACTCTGAAGAAGACTGTAAAAAAATTTTCTATATTTTTAATAAACTCCAAATAAAGAAAATTAATTTTCATCTTCCTCTTAGATGTGAATTTTAATCTCGTATAAAGAATTTAAGAATTCAAGCCTCCGTTTTATCACACTCAACACAAGGAGAAAGGCAATCATCTAAATATTTCGAGAAAATTAATGAATGAACTTAATAAAAAAAAAAAAAAAAAAAACTCATTTTGATATCAAAGGATTTTTTTAACAATATAAATTTTTTTTTAACCCTTTTCGGCTACTGAGGCCATTTAAGGGTATGCCTTTATTATATATATTAAATGTCAAAGTTTCGATGGCTACCGTGGGACTTTCCACCCAATGATTGCTCGGGGACACCAATCCCGAGCTTTTGCCCCGGTTGGCATTGCTAATATAAATGTTGGCAACATTGAAAAAATTTATTTCATTGGCTACCAATTAATTGAAATAAATAAGAAATAGTATAGCCTTAGATGCCGAAAATTAGATTAAATTTTCCTAAAAGAATAATATACATATACGTAGAAAAAGTTACATTTTTACATAAGTTATTTATTTATTAATTCGATCGAATGGATAAGAAAATAAATAAATAACAAATATTTAAAAAATGGTTACTGACATCGATTTTAATATTTATTTGAAAAGTTAAACGTAGAGAAAAAAGTTGTTATATATTTCTATTCCCGTTGTGTTTGGGGATAGAGTCTACAAATAAACAAATATGTATAAAAAAAATAAGGCAATAAATTTTTTCTCTTAATCATGTAGATCTTATTAGATGGTTAATTTAAATAAATGCCTAAAAATTAATAAAGGGTCATTATTGCCCAAATATTAAATAGGCTATACATGAAAATTTGTTTAGTATATAAAAATCTGGTGTGACTGGCGCACAGCACACAACTTTCTCTTACCCTTCGGTAAGAGAAAGTTGCGCACTGTGCTGGTCACACCAGATTTTTTGTGTCGAGATATATTTAGTTTCCGATAGCACCTTAGTTTCAAACTTGCATTTTAATTGTTGACTGCTTCAAATAAACTATGGTTATTTGTCAAAATTTTAATCTCATATTTGGACATTTTATACACAATATAGAATCGTAAATAAATACAAAATTTCATAAGAATTGGAAAAAAAATTTTAAATGCCTAAAAAGTTCCAAAGGGGACCCCCTTTTGAATCGAAATTAACATACAAATCCCTATAGGAAATTAACATTGTTCCTATGCGAAGATGAGGTGGAAAGGGAATTTAAAAAGAGTAGAGAGAGACGATAATGTTTGCAAGTGAGAGAGAGACATATATGTTTTCTTTGAAACAATTAAAGACACAAATAAATTTAAAATAAATGGGAATTTAAATAATAATTGATTTTTAATCTAATAAAAAGAAAAAGATTTAAATTCCGTTACCATGGCAACCATTTCTATCTTTCCTATGAAGAACAAGAGTAAAGTGGTCTTCAGAAGATTTCAACGGCAAAATGAGAATATACATTTTAAAGAGCATCTAAAAAATAGTTCATTTATGAATTTTAAAAAAAATCCTTGGAGGGAATTTTGAGAAAATCGAAAAAAACTGAAAAAGTACATCAGTAAAGTACTAGTACTTTTTGGCCGATTTTGTTCAAAAGCTTATTTTGAGATTCTTCAAAGGTACCTAAGTTAAATATAAAATTTCAATCCGGTAGCTCAATTCCTTCATGCTAAAAAAATGGTTCCACACATACAGACACACAGACACACATACATACATACACACACACACACAGACCAATTTGCGGGACCCACTTTTTTGGACTCAGGGGACCTCAAAACATGTATATCCATCAAAATCTCGACATCGAATTTTTGACATGATCGCAATACTTTCTCTCCTATATATTTCATATATAGGCTAAGAGAAAGTAAAAACCCAAATGCTGGAAGAGATAATTCTATTTCCTTTATTTCCGGCCTCAAGCAGACGTTTCGATTCAATTAGGGGTCATCCTCAGAGCAAGTAGCCTAGTCATAATATCGCAAGCAGGATTTTTTTTTAAATATTAACAATATTGAATGAATAAATACAATCTTCTAAGCGAAGGCCATTTTCAGATTGACTAGCCTCCGTGCTCTGAGGATGACCCTTAACAGGATCGAAATGAGTGTGCGAGGCTGGAAATAAAAAAGAAAAACCTGCTTTATCTTAATTACATAAAATTATAATAATTCTATTGTTTATAATTATTATGTAATAAAATTTATTTACTTAAATAAAGAATTTGGTTTTAAGTTATGCTGAAAAGCAAATATAAAATGACAACGTTAATTGAATGAAAATACTTTATAAAGTTCAAATTTACATATCAAAAAGGGTTTTATTGTTTTAGTGCTTTCCAATGTTGGTATGTTTTTTTATTTATCTTGTCAAGTCGCTCCTCAAATGAACAGTAAATTGAATTTTCATAAAAAAAAGAAAAGAAAGAAATGTAGTGTAGGAAAAAGTCAATGAATGAAATTGTAAAAAAACAACTCATCATTAAAAGAATATGTGTGACGAAAATTTAAAAAAAAAGTTATTTTTTATAGAATATCTTGCCCCCAAAATTTTATATTTTGTTAATTTTCCAATTTTCTCATTCACTAGGATAATATACGATTGCTATCAAACATTTTATCAGCATTTTATGAACATTATCGTGTAATTTTGGAGTTTAGGCTTTCACAGTTGTTATCATTAGTAAAATAATTAGATTTTCGATTTAACTGTGGTTTATTTGTAAAAATTACAACGTTTCGGCCACTCATTCTGTGTCCTTCTTCAGGTACAATTCAGCTTACAAAGGTTGTTACATCTGTTGACAATCTCAATTGAACTTGTCATGTTGAGATTGTCAACAGATGTAACAACCTTTGTAATCTTAGCTGAATTGTACCTGAAGAAGGCCACAGAATGAGTAGCCGAAACGGTTGTAATTTTTACAAATAAACCACAGTTAAACCGAAAATCTAATTCTTTTACTAATTATCGTGTAATGTTTCTTTTTAGAGTGTAAGCGAGTTGCCAGTGAGGTAATAATTGTATTGAAACAGTGTTAAATTAAGAAGCAACAGTTTATATATTTACAAATAAAATCAATCTCTGTAGTAAAAATTTTGTTTCTCTAGTCTTATGGTTATACCAGAGAGCTACAGGAGAGTGATCCCCGCCTTGAAAATGAGTTTTTTGTTTTAATAAAAAAATAATCATAAATTATAAAATAAAAAGGCAGTAATAATTATTGTAGGTATAAATAGTCCTTTACAGCAGCCGAAAATAAAACAAAATATAGCCTATATATTTTATTTACTATCTATGTTTCTATGCTATCTATTCAAATTTAATGCTAGTGCGGCAAGCTCTTACCAAGGAAAAATTTTGAAAAAACTTCCAGGAAAAGTATAATACTTCCAGTTGATGTATTTACTTTAAAAGTCGATAGAGATTTAACATTTTAATGTAAGAAGTATATAACAAATTTAATCGATCTGGCTGCTTGTGTTTTTAAGTATTCATGACCCCACACGCACACACACACATAGACAGACATAATTCCAAAAAATTTTTTTGACTCAGGAAAAATCTCGAGAACGAATTTTTTGATTTTTACAGTACTTTCTCTACTTCGAATACGAGAAAAGGTAAATATTAATGGTAGTAGCGGTCTTACTAAGTAGGAAGAAGTTGTGGTCGTAACCAGTAGATTTGAGGACATTTTTTTTAACACTCACACTTTTTCACTTACACTCTCATACACACAGTCTTTTCGGCAACTTAGGCCATTAAAGACTTTTTACGATACCCGCTATTTGTAAATATATCCATTGAGGGTATGAGCATTCTTATTTAAGCCATTTGGACATATTCAGTAAATAATAAAATAATAAAGGTCATTAAGTTATTATGTTTTATTTTCACCGACTCTAAAGGCTTTTTCACACCTACACTGAATCCGTACAGTCCTCGGGCTATTATTTCATAAAGTTATGTATGGGTGTGTATGTAAATTAAGTAATAAATTCTATGTACCTATTTAAATTTGAAAACAGCAATTAAATCTAATTGTGAAAATTTTGTTTAGTAGTTGGTATTTGCTTAAAAGTTGTCAGCAATTGTTTGTAAAAAAAAATTAAAATCCCTTTATAAATTAATACTTTATTTTTTGATTCATTGAAATTGCAAAGTATAATTTTATTGATAATTTTGACTTAATTTGTGCCCCTTTTGTGACATTGGTTTGACCTTGTCAAATGAGGATTAAGATATGAAACAAAATATCTAATGTCGAAATATTATCAAGTAAAATATTGTCACAACTCAGAATAAATGTCAGACGGATATGTAGGAAATTATACATAAGTTAGGGAATAAAAAGAGTATTCCTATGCTTGTTATATGAAAAGGAATGTAATCAAGAGTTACATTTAATTCAAAATATAAAATATGGGGTAAAATATATTAAAAAGTGACTGGTAAAATAAAAAATCTGGTGTGACTGGCGCACAGCACACAACTTTCTCTTACCCTTCGGTAAGAGAAAGTTGCGCACTGTGCTGGTCACACCAGATTTTTTGTGTCGAGATATATTTAGTTTCCGATAGCACCTTAGTTTCAAACTAGCATTTTAAATGTTGACTGCTTCAAATAAACTATGGTTATTTTTCAAAATTTTAATCTCATATTTGGACATTTTATACACAATATAGAATCGTAAATAAATACAAAATTTCATAAGAATTGGAAAAAAAAATTTTAAATGCCTAAAAAAGTTCCAAAGGGGACCCCCTTTTGAATCGAAATTAACATACAAATCCCTATAGGAAATTAACATTAGGCCTATGCGAAGAAAAGGTGGAAAGGGAATTTAAAAAGAGTAGAGAGAGACGATAATGTTTGCAAGTGAGAGAGAGACATATATGTTTTCTTTGAAACAATTAAAGACACAAATAAATTTAAAAAAAAATGGGAATTTAAATAATAATTGATTTTTAATCTAATAAAAAGAAAAAGATTTAAATTCCGTTACCATGGCAACCAGTTCTATCTTTCCTATGAAGAACAAGAGTAAAGTGGTCTTCAGAAGATTTCAACGGCAAAATGAGAATATACATTTTAAAGAGCATCTAAAAAATAGTTCATTTATGAATTTTAAAAAAATCCTTGGAGGGAATTTTGAGAAAATCGAAAAAAACTGAAAAAGTACATCAGTAAAGTACTAGTACTTTTTGGCCGATTTTGTTCAAAAGCTTATTTTGAGCGTGTGGGAAGGTACCTAAGTTAAATATAAAATTTCAATCCGGTAGCTCAATTCCTTCATGCTAAAAATCTGTCCACACATACAGACACACGCACACACACACACACACACACACATACATACATACACACACACAGACCAATTTGCGGGACCCACTTTTTTTGGACTCAGGGGACCTCAAAACATGTATATCCATCAAAATCTCGACATCGAATTTTTGACATGATCGCAATACTTTCTCTCCTATATATTTCATATATAGGCTAAGAGAAAGTAAAAAAAGATACAAATTAAATTGTGTATGCAAATTTTAAAATTAACAATTCAAACCTGGGTTCATTTCACTTAATTAGATTTCACAAAAAATAAAAGTTTTATTTGTTCGAATTAAATAGAAAAAAAAATCTGGTGTGACTGGCGCACAGCACACAACTTTCTCTTACCTTCGGTAATCGAATGTTGTGTACTGTGCTTGTCACACCAGATTTTTTGTGTCGACATGTATTTAGTTTCCGACAGTACGGTACATTCGATTTTCAAGATGTAAAATTTATAAGTATGGCAAAATGTTTATATTTTGTTACCATGGCAACCATTTCTCCTATCTTTTCTATGGAGAACAAGAGTAAAGTGGTCTTCAGAAGATTTCAATCACAAAATGAGAATATAGATTTTAAAGAGCAACTAAAAAATAGTTGATATATGAATTTTAAAAAAATCGTTGGAGCAAATTTTGAGAAAATCGAAAAAAACTGAAAAAGTGCATCAGTAAAGTACTAGTACTTTTTGGTCGATTTTGTTCAAAAGCTTCGTGTCACGTCCCATGGGGGTGTCTAACTTAAATATAAAATTTCAACCTCCTAGGTCTTTTCGTTCTTGAGATATCTTGTTCACAGACACACAGACACACACACAGACACACAGACAGACCATGTCGCGAAAACCACTTTTTTGGATTCAGGGGACCTCAAAACGTGAAGATCCATCAAAATCTCGACATCGAATTTTTGACATGAATCCAATACTTTCTCTCTATATATATATTACATATATACATAGGTAAGAGAAAGTAAAAAATGAAAAATAACGAGACTGGAAAAAATATAATATAAAAATAAATATTATCTTTGTATTTAGGTCTATCGTTGTCCATGACATTAAATCTGGCGTAGTCTATAGAACTTTGAAACACCGGGTAGTGATTTCGAAAAACGAATATTTCAATACTCTAACAATAAACAATATAAGAGAGGAGCGGTAATTTATAATTATATTTTGTTAAAAATTTTTTTTTTAATGAATAAACAATAGTTTTCCTCCGAAACGGTTTGTACAAACTATTTTGTATTGGCACTCTCTATAAATAATGAAATTTTGGTTTTGTCTATTGTTCTATTTTAAATTGAAAATAACAAAAAAATTAATTTATTTTATTTAAAATGAATTGTATTCTGATTAAATTACAAAATTAATGCCTGATGTTTTGAATATTTCAATAGTGACTACGTTAATACATTTAAATAATGTTTGTTATAGTCATATATTATTAATAGAAATAAAAGGGTTGGAGAAAAACATATGATAATAAATAATTATCTTGTTTTTCACTTTTTTTTTTGAAACCATCATAATCAAATGAATAAATAGTTGAAAGAACTTTTTACATAAAGTCATTTTATGTCAAGTTTAAGAAAATAATGGTCTTCAAAAAGTTAATAAAACATTTAAAGAATCTTAAAGTGGTTTTTGTGATATGGTCTGTCTGTCTGTGTCTTCAATTTTAAGCATGAAGGAATTGAGCTAGGAGGATGAAATTTTATATTTAAATTAGGTTTCCTCCTGGAGTGTGAAAATAAGCTTTTAAACAATATCGGCCAAAAAGTACTAGTACTTTTCTGATGTACTTTTTCAGTTTTTTTTTTTTTTTTTTTTTTTTTTCGATTTTCTCGAAATTTGCTCTAACGATTTTGATTAAAATTCAAGGGGCCCAGGCCCCCCCCCCCCCGAAATTTCCCAAACCCATATACCATCAAGAGAAAAGATATTGGACAACCCCTCACTTCTACCTGAATTTAGAGCCTTTTGAGGTATGTATACAGGGCCGTAACTAGGCAGATACAACAGATACACGGTGCACCTGTTGCATCTGCCTAGTTACGGCCCTGTATACATACCTCAAAAGGCTCTAAATTCAGGTAGAAGTGAGGGGGTTGTCCAATATCTTTCTCTTGATGGTACATATATAGGGATATACAGACATCAGCGCAACAAATTTTTCCGCAGGATGGACAACTTTGGTTCAGCAATAGAAAAAATGTTCTGCAAAAAATTTCGTGTGAAAAAAAATATAGTTTCTTAAAAAAAAAATTTCCGCAGAAAAATTTTTGAGTTCGCCCCCCCCCCCCCCCCGAAAAAAATTTCTATATACGCCCCTGGTTGCCATGGTAACAAAATATAAATATTTTCCCCTTGTTTTTCTTGAAATCTATCTAATTTAGGGCTTACTGTCGGAAACTAAATATATGTCGACACAAAAAATCTGGCGTGACAAGCACAGTACACTACTTTCAATACCGAAGGTAAGAGAAAGCTTATAGTTTAATAATAATAATAAAACTTACAGAATAATAAGTAAATCTCTCCAAAATAAAACTGGAAATGTGTCTTACCTGGAACAAAAGAAAAAATAAAAATTATTAATATTAAATTTTCTAATTGCGATATATCAACAAATTAAATAGTTAGATGCAAAAATATTAAATTTTTCTAAAACACTAAAAAAAAATTATTTTATAACTTCTGATTTGATAAGTCTTACCCAAAGAAATATTATAAACTTAAACTAATATCCATTTTAGTTTTAGAGGATTGCTTTATAATATTTTTTGAACAAGTCTTCAGTGAACAAATAAATTGCTCTTGAAATAAAACTTGACAATGCAAATAAAACATTTGGAAATTTAGACATGGAAAGGGGATGACTTTGATCAATTGAGAAGAGAATACTTAGTAGACAAAAGAAAGTAACATATATTTTGATATTGCAATCTAGCAAAATGTGATACTTGTGTAAATAATTAAAATTAAAAAACAATATGGAGTTTTTTGTAAAAGGAGTAATGGAGGAATTTTGAGGTCGAAAATAAATCAAGTTTTTGATCTTTTGTTAAGTGATTGACTGAATTTGAGGTAGATATTTCTTTAGAAGAAAACCCAAAGGATGGGCCTTAAAGTGTTAATGAATTGAAAGTATTATTTATTTATTTATTGTAATTAAAAAGAAAAGATGGAAAATTTATAAAACATTTATGTTGTATAGATCATCTAATATTCATTTAGAAAAATACATTTACCCATTTTTTGATTAAATAGATGATAAAATCTAAATGGGAATATGAATTTCTTTAGGAAAACATCTCATTGACACAAAATTAAAATAGCGAGTAATAAAAAATTTAAATTTATGTCCGGTTTTCCCTTCAGAATCCTGTTTCTCTTGTGATATATTTTTAATGTCCTTTTTATAAACCACCCTTCCTTTATCCCTCCTACACAATTCTAAAATAATAAATAATTGTATACGGCGACGAAATTTATGAGGAAAAGTCATATTGTTTAAAGGAAAATTATTTGTTGTGTTGTAGAACTTCCTATTTGAATTATACTTTATAATCTTTTTACTTTCTCTTATCTATATTCAGTATATATAAGTATATAAAGCATTGCGATCATGTAAAAAATTCGAAGTCGAGATTTTTTTCATTTCTTAAAACTATTCGAATTTTTAAGGGCGCGATACATCAATACTAGGAAACTTATCGTCTGAACGGAAGAGAGATTTAATTGAACAATGAATATATTGAGGTCAGGGATGGAGAGAACTGAACGATTTTGATTGGGTAGCAATCTTTATGGAGAAGCTTTTTGTTAACAATGTAATGGACCGTAATCAACATTTTTAAGATACCTTTATTATACTTCGTACCTATATCAATTAAATTAGAAAAATTTCCAAAATATTTATTATAAAGTCTATTTTTAATAAAGGCACACATTTATGAAATTATTCTTAAATAATTCTCTATTAATTGACAAGAGGGAAAGGAATTCTCTATTAAGAAATTAGAAAAAAATTTTAATTTCCAAGACCTAACAAAGAAAATATTAAACAAAGCGTTTTTACCGAACAAAAGAGAAGAAAAAAGACAATTTCTACTTTTATCTTTGATTATATTAAGGTTTAATTTGAAAATCACGTTATTCAAATCCCATTTAAGAAAATAATATAATATATAAAAAAAGCAATTTTTTTTAACAATCCTTTCGATGGACTAATTAATTTCAGGATAAAACCAAGAGTTTATAATTGAAAGGATGTGATGTGAATAAATTTATAAAAGAAAAAAAAAATAAATAAATAAATTTTTCTAACAATTCTAATTCCCAGGGGCATGAAAAAAAACATGATAGGCTGGTGGTTTTTAAAAATAAAAACAATGTATTGCTTTATCAAATTTAAAGGCTTTAAAAATGAATGGATCGAAAGTCATTTAAAATTTCATTCGCTTGGTAAAGGATCAGAAAAGTACAGAAAGTCTAACTCAACATATATTGAGAGATTTAGTATTTCGTATTAAAATGAACATATGCTGAAATAGATTCAAGTTGAAATTCAAGCAAATCTTCTGAGGTAAAATCTTTTATGCTATTATTATTATTATTTAATGTTGCTTCCCTCCCACAAAATATGTCTAATAAAATTTTAGGGTTAGCAAATCTATCGAAGTATTCAAATAAGAAAAATATTTCATAAAATAAGCATTTAAGCAAAATAAGATTATTCTTTAACTAGAATAGGCCATTTGGATACAGATGGCTTAAATAGAAATGCCTGAACCCCCAATAGATATATTAATTACAACGGTTATCGGCAAAGTCTTATATGGCCTAAGTTGCCGAAAAGACTGTGTGAATGTGTGTGGTGTGAGTGTGAATGAGAAAAAAGTGTGAATGTTAAATAAAAAAAAAAAAAAAAAACTAGAATAGAAAAGAAGAAAATGTATAAAAAGAATTACGATTATCTTCTTTATTCTCGGATTTTTTCTCTAATATATTTCCTATGGAAGAATCAATTCGAAAACCCACGTTCTTTTATCAATATATTTCTTAAAAATTATTGACAGTTATTGACGACTAAGACAAGAATAAAATTCCTATTTTTTGAGAGTTGAAAATAGTCTTAACATTAAAGATGCAGATATCTTAGTTGTTAAAAATTAAAATTGCCTAAAACCTGAGGAGTGAGTGGACTGGCAAACATGAATAAAACAGATACGATTACAGTAATTTCTATTTTTTAAATAGAAGTATGGTGCCTGTGAATAAAGTTGATTGGAGAAAGGGCAGGTTCAGCCAAATAAAAAGCCTTTATATGCTTCTCGACTCCGGAGACGTTTCGAGACAAATTTAATATCTCATCATCAGTCCGACTAAAAATGTACATAAAAGAGTAATTAATTTTCGATATATAATAGAATTTATAAAAAGACACATTGTGGCGAAAAATATTACATCGAAATATTGCATAAAGGTGGTCATTAATTATACAGTACATGTACATGTGAATTTATTATAATGAAAACGTCTCGAAGTGCACATGACATAAAAATTTCTCAATATACTATTTATATTAATTAATTAATTATTTAATTAATTACAAATATTTCTGGTTTGAGTATATTGAGAAATTTTTTATGTCATGTGCACTTCGAGACGTTTTCATTATAATAAATTCACATGTACATGTACTGTATAATTAATGACCACCTTTATGCAATATTTCGATGTAATATTTTTCGCCACAATGTGTCTTTTTATAACTTCTATTATATATCGAAAATTAATTACTCTTGTATGTACATTTTTAGTCGGACTGATGATGAGATATTAAATTTGTCGCGAAACGTCTCCGGAGTCGAGAAGCATATAAAGGCTTTTTATTTGGCTGAACCTGCCCTTTCTCCAATCAATTTCTTTTTTTTTTCTAATCCAATCCTTTTCTTTTAAGAGGCAATGTTAACAGATGTCTTGTTTTATACATAAAATCTTTTTCATTTTATACTGTTCTAATTATAGTGTTTGGTGGTTTGTCTTTTATTATTTTTGTCAGTAAAGTTTTTCTTTTCATAATGGACGGAAATTGAGAGTTGTCTAAAAAAAAAAAGTGATTTATAAATCTGTCTTATACTCTATGTTCAAAGTTTTTTTTATCAAAGACCATTTTTTGGACTTTTTATTTATCTTTTGCGTGACGATTTTCATTATCAATGAAATATTTTTTTTAATTCAAAATTTTAAAAGCTTTATATAAAGTAGAGAATGAAAGAAAAAGAAAAAAAATATTATTTTGTTGGTTAATGCTTCATTGAACAAGCAAGAAATTCTTCTGAATGGCAAATAATAGAGGCAGTTCCTCCTTGAAGGAAAAAATTTGTAAATTAAATAAATCAATATCAATTAATAGTTTAATATGATAATTATTTATACGTGTTAAAATAGGTACATCAATTATTTTATCAAACTAACCTTTTAACGGCTTTAAATTGAATTTTATTGACATTACCATTGACGTAAATTATTTCCATCCTATTTTGGAGAATCACATACAGACATACAAATTCTATTTAATTTGCATATATTGATAGAACAAATAGTGAAATTGATTGGATATTTTGCTTTACAGGCAGTGCAGTGGCGATGATCGGAGCGAACATCCGCTTTGGAAGTTCAAACATCGCTAATTCAACGGGACCAAACGGCTCCCGGATGTTTCAATGTCATCCTGGAGGAACAACCGAAGCTATAGTTATCTTCAGTTTGGGGGCACTGGGCATGGGAGCAAATATTGCCCTGATGGGGCTCATTCTATCCAAAAGGCAACTGCGCAGGTAATCAAAAATTTAAGCAGCAAGATTAGAATCAAGAGAGCACAGAGACCGATTTTAGATAAGACTTTTTGGGTTTATTAAAGTTTAAGTGAACCAAAAGGTTTAAAAATTAAATAAGGGATTTTAAGGCTAAGAGGATATGTCTTAACTTAACAAGTTTTGATACAAATATTGAGGATATCGTTTAAAAATACAAATGTTTTCTAAAATAGAAGACAAATTTACTAAATTATTAATCTAACTAAATAAATTTATAAAGCACTAGCCGCCGGGCTTCGCCCCCCCCCCCTGGACCCCCCCACCAACTGTCTCGGGCCTTGAGGATTTGTTTACATTCAAAGAATACACAACTTAAAAGAATACTTAAATATTTCTCTATACATTTCCTATGGGAGAAATCGTAACTTTAGGAATTAATAACTCAAAAAGTTATAGGAATTTCGGGACCCGAGTATTTTTCCGGAACTCTCTATAACAGTGGTTTCCAAACTTTATGTTACCACGCCTCCCTTAAAAATAATTAATCTTACGACGCCCCCCCCCCCCCCATTTTTAATATATTTTTTTATTTATTCATATTTATATTAAAACTAGCAATAATTTGGAAAATTGGTTCTGGGGGCCAATATTCGCGCCTCTCAGACTAGACTGCGCCTCCCTAGGGAGCCGCGCCTCACAGTTTGGAAAACGCTGGTGTAAGGGTATTTTATGGCTGGTGGAATTTGTATTAGGAATGAAAGTTAGAAGAAAACGCAACCAGAATTTTTTATTTAAAAATATATTTCAACAGCTTACGTTTCGGCCTTGGTAAAAGCCATCCTCGGATGACCACTAACAGCTCAGAGGATGGCTTTGACCAAAGCCGAAACGTCAGCTGTTAAAATATATTTTTAAAGAAAACATTCTGATTGCGTTTTCTTCTAACTTCCATTCCTGAAGAAAAATATTTTTCTCAAATCTTATTTTCACCCCCTAGGGGGGTGTTTAATTTTAATATAAAATTTCAACCTCCTAGCTCAATTCCTTCATGCTTTAAATTGAACCCAAACAGACACACAGACAGACCATGTCGCAAAAACCATTTTTTTGAATTCAGGGGACCTCAAAACGTGTATATCAATCAAAATCTCGACATCGAATTTTTGACATGAATCCAATACTTTCTCTCTATATATATGTATATTAACTTATACATATTGGTAAGAGAAAGTAAAAATTCAAATCCGAATTGAGATTAGTTCTATATACAAAAAGATGCGGTAACTCACCCCAGGAAAATTCTAAGTGGACTAATCATTTCTTACTTTTCTACCTAATGAAAAAAATCCCTACAAAATTCTGCAAGGGATTCGATGGGTTCCTAAGTTACCCAGTGTTATTATCATCTGTTTATGAAAGTTTCGAAATCTTCAAAAATTAATTCCGCCCCAGTAATAAGAAATTTTAGAATAACATTAAAATGTTTCTATCCTACTATACTATTTGCTAAATATTGGATATAATTTAATTTTTTTTTAACTCAAACGGAATGCACTTATTTTTTAGTAAAAATATTAAAAAACATTAATATCTTTGTGCATTATAGGGGATGGGGCATTAACCCCCCTGGTTAATGCCTTCATACCGCCCCCCCCCCCTTTTAAGGAAATGCGAGCCTTCACCGCGAAATTACTCTAAAAATAATTTGAATACATTTATAAATAATTATTTTAATTTTAATTTGAAATTATTTTATTTTAATTTTCAATCCTTAATCCACCCCTGTGTAAAAGTATAATAAGGAAATTTGATTTACAAAAATATAGGCCACATAGAAAGAGAAAGAATGTGTGTGTGAGTGTTGAGTGTGAATGAGAAAAAAGTGTGAGTATTTAAAAAAAAAAAATAAAAAAAATAAAAAACTAATTTTGTTTTCAATGACACCTACACTCCCCCTCCCTCTTTCAACATCTTATAATCTCCCTCTACCCTTAGTGAAATACAAAATATTTAATTTCATATTCAAAAGAATCGTTTTTCGCAGTCAAATTATTTGTTTCTATCATTTTTTTTTTCATCGATAAAATGTATAATAATTACCTTTAATAAGACGCTCAAGAGGGTGTGTTGGCTGACGGTGAGGTCAGGGTGGGTTACACTATATCAATTATTCACTTTGATTCACTTTAACCCATATCAAGCCAACACAAAAATTTTCAAAAACTACAAATTTTTTTTCATAATTGTGTTTATTATTACCTATTTAATTAGGGAAAAATAAAAAAAAATTTTTTGATCAGTAAATATTGAGGAAATAGGTGGTTCGAAAACGCACCAATGGCTTGATCCATTAGAAAAAAATTTTTGGCTTTTTTTTATTTTTAAATTTTTTTATTATTTTTTCACATAATATATTTACATAGGTTCTTATTAGATTTTTACATAACCTTTGATAAAAATTTTTCATCAATATATATGTATTATTCAATTTTTTTCACTGGTGCGAAAACGCACCATTGGCATAATATGGGATATGATTTTTTTTTTACTTTTTTTATTTTTTATGAAATTTGCCGAAACAATTTATATGAATCGGTACGTTGCATTTTGTATATTCATATACAGTGTGTTTATAACACACTTTACATCTCTGTCGAGCTTTCTGCTCGTATGCAATAACCCAAAGTTCATTTTCAAATCAATTGAACTTGTACTAGGTTGATGGAATGCACTTTATATAGCTTCCAACATTTTACCATGGTGCTATCTAAGGTATTTAAAAATAAATGCCACCACTATTTTTTACCTAATATCCCCATGGGCGTAACTAGCAAATTTGGCTGGGGAGCATGGTACCACCCATTCTCCGGGGGACCCGGATGGCCCCATATTGACTCAATTTTTGTTGGGTCGGGGAGCTTTCTGCCCCCCCCCGGGGGACCACCCTAGTTACGCCAGTGAATATCCTTCATCGGTAATTCTCAACCCCATTATCATGTAAATCCACCCTTTCCATTCCTAAATTATATTTTGAAATAACATTAGGTTGAGATATATTTCCTTCTGATTTCGATGTCCCAACATATAATATCTCTTTACAGTATTTAGGGGCTCATTATTGTAGCCATTACTACATACAGTTACAACAGTATTGTCATTCAATCGGACTAATGTAATAACCCATATATAAACAATAACCATAGGTAGTAGGGATCAAGGGGACGGGATGATGCATGTAACAAAAATTTATTTCGATTTGCCAATCAATTGGAATAAATAGGGACGGGGTCTAAATAGCCTAAATATGCCGAAAAAAGCCTTTGAAATAAAATTACACACACACAGACACACACACACACACACACAGACCAATTTGCGGGACCCACTTTTTTGGACTCAGGGGACCTCAAAACATGTATATCCATCAAAATCTCGACATCGAATTTTTGACATGATCGCAATACTTTCTCTCCTATATATTTCATATATAGGGTACGAGAAAGTAAAAAATTAAAAAAAAACAATGAAAAAACATTCAGATAATATAAGGAAAAAGTTTAGGGTTTTTACCACTGGTGCGAAAACGCACCACTCTAATTTGTCATTGAATATCGTCTATAAGTAATGAAAAAAAAAATTATGTATCGTTTAGCTAAGTAAAGTAATCTTATTGGTAATCTAATTTATGAAGAATGAAAATGAAAAAAAAATTTTAAATACAAAATATCTATTTTTGAAGTTTGGTGTTTTTTGACCCTTCGAATTTAAATAATTATTTAATATGTAAAGACTGTAAAATTCATCATTTTCTCTCATTAGCAGGCAAGAATATATCATAAATAATGTATAAAAAAATAATTAACCAAAACATTTAGATACTTATTGAGAAAAAAATTTTTTTAGGTACTGGTTCGAAAACGCACCAGTGGCTTGATATGGGTTAAACACAAAAAAGATAGCAGCGCCTGCCAGCAGGCCACGCTCTCGACTGAACGAGATAAACTTGTCTCTTCTCTCTTATTATAGGAATAAATAGATGAAAATAACAATTCCCTTTTTATTAAAAGTAAAAAAATACCTTTTGCTCTAATCTAACTATAATTAGAGCTGTAAAAGAATGTCAACAAGTGATTTGGAATATTCCAAGGCCTTTCTTAAATAATCAACCCTTCATCTCATCCCTTAATATTATAAAATAATAATCAACGCTATTTTTTGAATGTTTTCTATTTATTTGGCTTCGATTTAGCTAAAAAAAAATTTAAAAAACATTTTTTTCAATTTTTCAACCCCTAATCCAATTTTTTTTTTTTTTTTTTTAACAACTCTCACATTAACACACAGATTCACACAGTCTTTTCGGCAACTTAGGCCTTATAAGACTTTTTACCATAACCGTTATTAATAATATATATATTATTAATATTGTTTTGTTTATATTATTTTGATATATCGTCGTCTGAAACACGTAGTGGCGTATCTCAATTTCTATCATTTTTCAGGAGAGCTGTTCGTGTTGTTATATTAAGTGTATAGATACGCAAAACCAAAAAACCTAAATAATACGAAAAAACATGGAAATACAGATTCGTCACTTTGTAATAAACGCCAGGACACAGTCATACCCGTGTATCTCAATTTTTAATTTTTTTGAGATACGTCACTACGTGATGCAAGCGACGATATGTATATTTTGTAAAAATTTTAGCCCAATGGCAGTTGGCTAGACGGGCAGATTAAAAAAAAAAAAAAAAGAATATTTATATGTTGGGGTCCAGGCATTCTTATTTAAGCCATTTGAAATCCAATCTTAATAAATAAAATAATTAACAATGTTATCGCCTTCGGCGAGCTTGAAACTTCCCTAGATCCGCCTTTGGGTTTTACACATAGGATAATTTTCTAGAATGAGTCTTTCTTTAGGCCAGTGGTTTCCAAACTTTGTTACAACGCCTCCCTTAAAAATATTTAATCGTATGACGCTCCCTACCCCACACATTTAATAAAATAATACAAAAACAAAAATTTTTAATACTAAAAAATATAAATTTATATAAAAATATTTTTTTTATTTATTCATATTTTTTAATTAAGGAAAACCTCCATCCCAGAATCTTCTAAATTTAATTATTTTATTTATAAAACTAGCAATCATTTGGAAAATTGATCTTGGTGGCCAATATTCGCGCCTCCCCTTAGACTAGTCCGCGCCTCCCTAGGGAGGCGCGCCTCACAGTTTGGAAAACTCTGCTCTATAACGTCCTCTATAAGGCTGCAAAATTTCGTTTCAAAATTCCAATGGGTAGTTGGTCAAACAGAGCGTGACAGACGGACACTCCGCAATTATTTATATAGGGGAGAGGTGAGCTAAAATTCGAATGTCCCAATGTGCCTCGTGTCCCAATGTCCCCCCCCCCCTCTCCCTAGATGTTAAGTATTTAATCCTAAATTTTTTTATGATTATTGATATTCATTCATAAGTAAATAAAGTTATTTGTTGAATATCTAACGGGTGATTAATCGATTAGAAAAATTAAATTAAGTAATTTTATTATATATTTGCAAAATGAAGCTTTAAAGAGTCCCTCGGGGCTTTACTAAAGTTTTATCACAATAATGAGTGAAAAATTTGTTGAAAATTAAAGATTAAAAGATGTTTTATTTAAAATATTCACTTGAATAATTAATCAAACGATTTTCTTAGAAGAATAAATTGAAGAAACGAATAAAGAAAAGCCTTCTTGAAATTTTCAATAAATGGCTGAACTAAGACCGGGAGAGGATGCATCTCATTTCCATAGCTAAATTCACCTCTGTGAGTTTAAAAAAGGATCTTTTTAAAATAAGCTTAAACGAAAAAAGAAGTGAAGGAGGAAAGAATCCTGAATAAAGAAAGATAGATTGTAGAAAATAATTTCTAAATAATAAAATGGTGATTTTAAATTGTTTCGGCTATAATTAAAGTTCCAAATTCAGGCTTCAATATAGATTTTCTAAAATATCCCAAATTTTATTTGGGATTTTCATAAAACCTTCAACTATGTCTCGCACTAACAGTATCAGAATCCCTGATATTCCTAACTCTTCTATTCTAATAATAATAATAATAAAAAAATATTGGTTAAAATTCATTTTTTACTTTTGAAAATTATTCATTCGAAAATAAGCTAGATTAAATGCTGCAATATCTCAAGGGAGTTTTGAAAACATTTTTTAATAAATAAATAATCTA
This sequence comes from Euborellia annulipes, assembly GCA_023213315.1. Classification (NCBI taxonomy): domain Eukaryota; kingdom Metazoa; phylum Arthropoda; class Insecta; order Dermaptera; family Anisolabididae; genus Euborellia; species Euborellia annulipes. The sequence goes on from JAKCPI010013696.1 coordinate 47,315, forward strand.
TCCATTCGGATAATCGGAATATAAATATTTTTAAAATTCATCATTCTAGAATTCAACATATGTTAGAAGTGTCAACCCCAAGAGGATGGAATAAATTTTATGTGAAGAAAAATTTTTATAGCTACTTATTGAGTGAAAAATAAATATTACGTGATAAAGTAATATTGTACTTGGCAAATTTTTGCATGATTTATACAATTTAAAAATTATATTTTTTTAGAATCGAGGGCATAAATAAATATTGTATTATATATATTTAATACAATATATTATTCACCGTCTGTTTTTAGTATATTTATGTTTGCGTCCCTTTTGGCATTAACTAATCACTGGGCTTAAAGGTATTTTGTTGATAATTACAAAAAACATTTAAACAATAGTATAAACAAATGTCACGTGGATATAATATATTTCTCTATATACTAGTTTTTACTATAGATTATGAAAAAAAAATTCATTTTGGAGAAATTTAAAAAAATTGAGAAAAATATTCGTAAGTAAAAATTTTATGAAATTTTTATTTACAAAAAAAAAAGGATTTAATTATATTAGCTTTGCAAATTCTCTCAGATTTTTTTCCTGTTTATTAATATTTAAAATTTTTCCCAAGATATTCTCTTTAAATTTTCGTATTATAACTTACGTTCTGTTTGAATTCTACTTAAATGTAAATTTCAACTCTATATGAATAGCTGATTGTAATTAACATATGCACGCAGATGACATACAATTATACATTCATAGTACTTTCGAAAACTTTACGTATTCAAATTAAATTCCTGTAAAAATTCTAGTTTAAAATTATCATAGAGAATATCACTTGAGAAAAATTTATTAGAAATTTCATAAAGCAAGGCTAATTAAAATAACTAGAGTCATTTATAATTATCAAAAAATTTGAAAGGTAAATGAACTACTTTTTAATAATTTTAATATATAAAGGTGACTGAAAGGTTATAAAGAGTTGAAAAAAAAAATACTTTTAATTAAATTTTTTTTGTTTTTTATTTTAAAGTATTCGTTGCCTATCGAAGAGTAATATTAAAGTATTTAATAAATCTCTACAATAATTTAAATTTTCAGACTAGTTAACGTAAAAGACAGATATTTGAGAAATAATTTTCAACCATTTTAGTTATTTTTTTTTTAACGATATTCATAAAATTGTAAAGGCTAATTAATCCTGTCCTTTATAAATCTAATCAATCAATCATTATTTGTGTGGGTGTGTTTGTGTATATTGGTTCTCTAGAGCGAATGGAGCGTATTCGAAACTAAATTTTAAACTTAAGCCCCAATAAGCAATGGCTAGAGGCCAATCCATTATGTATAATATCGGTCAACATTAGGGACCTATCTATTGGGTTTTCTTTTCAACTTTAAGTTTAAAAAAAAAACAACAAAATAATTTTTAAATTAAACCACAAAACAAATGTATCAGTTTTATGATGCTAAATGAGAGTGTTATTTGATATTTTTTCATTAAATATGATAGAGAAGAAGAAGAGCCAAGAACTCTGCCAATGCTCTAATACCCAGGCTTGAACTTATGAAGTACTAACAACTTTTGCAAATCAGACAGATTTACATAAGTTAAAGTTACTCCATAGATATATGGCAGACGGACCCAGATGCAATGCCCCTCACGGTGAACTTTTAGCTCTAGATCTAAACTAAAAGGCTTCTTGCTTGGCACTGTAGTTGAAACTTTAGTTTAAAAGATGGTTAGAAATTATTATAATAGCATTATTATATAATTAATATTTACTAAATCAAACAGGCAAAAAAGATAGGTACCTCCGGGGGGCATTTTGTACATGAACAGTGAGGGACAATATTAAGTCCCACCCATGCGTTTTCTACTTGTGATTATTTCATTGTTTTTTTAAATAATATTATATATTTTTTAATGGAAACTTTCATGGTTCAAACGTAGAAAATTCCCAATAAAGATTTTCATTTTCATTTATAAAAACAATGAAATAATCACAAATATAAAACGCATGGGTGGGACTTAATATTGACCCTCACTGTACATGCCCTACCTGTAAGGGGTATGCGGAGTACAAATTGGCAGATCGACTCCTGGCGTTACCTATCTTTTTCGGCTGTTTGATTTGATACTCGCCTAAATTTAGTCAACTTTGGATATAAATTAAATCACATATATTATAAAAATAATTAACTCTATTATAGCTAGTAATCCAAAGGCATTAATAAATGATCATTTTATGGTAAATTTCAAATAGTGTATAGAGCCAATATTCTGATAGATCTCAAATTAAAGGGAAACTTTAGTGAATAGAATTCATCTTTGAATCGGAAACCTGTGGAATATTACATATAGCTAATATGTAAAGTTTAAATAATGAATTTGAAATTTGGACTTGGTCTGTTCATCCATTATATTAATTTGATTGACAAAATCCTCTTAAATATTTAATGGGTCGGTATGAACAACTTGTCGGTTATTATTCCCAATGTAGTCATTAAATTACTAAAATCCTTTTGAAAGTCAACCAGAAATCGTTTTGGAATATTTCCCTATGGGGAGTGATTCATATTTTATATTGGATACTTTAAAACGCTATTTTATGTAACTATATAACATATTTTATATGTACACGTTGCAGACAAGAGACATAACACAATTTAATAAAAAAAAAATTCTATCTATCATAATTGAAAATAATATTTTGCTAAATAAGTGTTATTTAAATGCATGCATATGTGAACAATAAATTCAAATATGAAAATAAATAAATTTGATGTTAAATTTTTCGCTATCAATGATAGTAAACAAAATAAACAAAGAGCTTTAAAAGCGAGAAGAGAATAACGAGAGTGAATGGAAGAGAGGGGTGAAAATATGTGATGGAATTTAATAAGTTCACAAGATGATCGAAAGAATTTGGCAAAGGGCATTAACAAACAAAAAAACTCTTAATGGAAACTTTCATTCAAACTTTAAATTAAAGGAAGAATAAAAATTTAATATTAAAATTAGGTAATTTTATTAAAGAAAGTTTCTAGTTCAAAGTCAGAAGCTTTTTTTTTATTATTTATTCATAAAATTAATTGTTTAAAATGAAAGAGAAACAATGTAAAAATAAAACAGTGTTATATTGGGGGTTCGTTTCCATCCATGAGAGACAAAAATTAATTTTTATTGATTGGCTCAATTGAAATCAAACAGACAAAAAAAATAGGTACCTCCGGGAGGCAATTTGTATGGGTATGTTTGTGTAATTGGGTCTAAAAGGCCTTAGATGCCGAAGATTTTAAACGAGAAAAAAATTAGACTCAGGAGTTCTAATTGGTTATTAATTAAAATATGAACGTAGTCTATTATGCCGAATGAGAATTAAAAAAAAAATTTAAGTAGGTTTTATTTATATTTTGTATTTAGTTTAACAAGTTTGTAAATATTTCAATGTAGCCAAATAACGTCATAATCAATAACACTTCATAGACAAGAGCAGTTCAAACCAGTACCTATAAAAACAAGATATTCCGAACACAGAGAATGTATATGCAATCTAACCACTATAATAATAAGTAGTCTATATGTATCTATTTTATCATCTGAAAAAGGCCTGCACAAATGTATGTTACCTGGAACCGCCTATATCTAGCGAGACCCTAAAGAAAGAAGAATCAGAAATCTGAAGTAAAAAAAAAAAATGAACTATTTCTTTTCTTCAGTAACTTAGGCCCATATGATTCAGGAATATTTATTTATACCAATTATTAATAAATAAATAATAAAATGATAAGAAATGACGTACAGGAAAAATAATTTATTTTGGCCTAAGGTTATTTGCTGAAGAAGCAAGCAAGGCAAGCTATGGAATTAAGCTTCCACTTGTTGGACAGAAAGTAAACAGAGGAGCAGAAGGCTAAGCAAGGCATTCACCCTGGCAACATACAAACAAGTCAATCATACTAAGAATAAAAGTCACCTTGGCCAATTCACTATCACTAAATAATGATAAAAAAACAAGAGCTCTTTAAAAAGTTACTTCCTTAAATTAAACTAGCATATTTAAAGAAAAATTATTTTATGATAGGGAGATTAGAAAAAAAATTTGGAAAATAAATTTTTTAATTTAATAGATCGAAAGAGAGAAAAAACGGAGTTGAGGCTTATACAAAACATCTTTTAATATGAGACTTTTAGTAGAGTTTTCCCTTATAGCTTGATAAATCACTTCTAAACTTTTTCTAATGAATATTTAGCAAAAAATAATAGATAGGTTTATTAAGAGTAAAAGTTTAAAGAATTGTAACGAATTTTGAATACATTAATATATGGTATTTATAATTTTTTTAATAATAAATATGTAGATTTGTATATAATAAATGAATGAAGCACTCTATAAAAATGTTTTAAAAACATATAACCAAGTATTTATTAATTTAAATAAGCGAAAAATGTAGGTCCGCCGGGATTTGCACCACGGATCTTGTCGATTTACGCTCAACACGCCCTACTGTTGGACCACAGTACGCACTCGCTTATTTAAATTATGATAGATCGCTGATTTCAGTCTACTATCATATCATCTATCATAATTTAAATAAGCGAGTGCGTACTGTGGTCCAACAGTAGGGCGTGTTGAGGTAAATCGACAAGATCCGTGGTGCAAATCCCGGCGGTACCTACATTTTTCGCTTATTTAAATTAATAAATACTTGGTTATATGTTTTTCATAATTACCTCATGGACCAACACATGATATATATAATTCTTTAAAAATGTTTTATTCATAGCATGTCACTTTTTATCTTGGGATCTTGGGGAGTTCAAATCTCATGACGACAAACTAGGGAGAAGAGCCACTTGGGGGAAAAAATAACAAATTTGAAAAAATCATACTATTCTAGAATTATAAAATTTAAAAATTCATACTATAATATAAAGCGCTAGCCACTGACTTCCGTTATGTTCCTGTTTATCACTCTCTCTCACTGATTAGCCAGAGACAGAGGAAGTTGTGTTAGTGGGGGAAATTTATACTATAAGTCAGAGAGGGAAATTTAAAACTTTAAGTCAGAGACTTTAAACTTTAATACAATTGCAAAATTTCCAAGTAGGAAGCAAGAATAAATTTGATGCATTTGCTCGCCGAAGTCGAGCAAGCTGCCCGGGGGGGGAGGGGGGGGGCAGTCCCCTGGCAAGTGGGAAAGCCCAAAGCGGCCTATGCCACTTTAAAATAAATATAAAAAAATTATAAAAAGATGACTTGAAAATGTTTATAAGAAAAATTGATATGATTAAAAAATTTTAATTCTAATTCATTTATTTGAAACAAAGGTTTAAAAAATAAAAAGTTTATTTAAAAATAAAATAAGAGTTTTAACAGAAGAAAGAAAAAGAAAGTTGTAGTCGGGGTTAGGATTAATTGGATTGCGTTGATTAGTTGGGATGACTTGGGATGGGACCCTGGGGGCCCACCTGACCCCCGACCTGCGAGACGCGGCTGCAGCGCTAATCTTTACGATCGATATAGGCTGAAAGCAAGGACCCTGTCGGCCCTGCATCATTTGCCTACCTCTCTTAGTTTATAAAAATTGTTTCATGAAAGTTAGGTATTTATTGTATCAAGAATTTATATCTTCAAGACGATGAAGTGTGAAATTGAATCACTAACGGGTGTCATTTTCATATGAAGGGGAAAGTTAATTATGAGTTTTTTTTTTCGAACATATCAACGTATCATAAAATAAAATACATTATGCGGACATATATAAGTCTTTTGGTTTTGTAGAAATCTACATATATAATGTGAATAATTCGCTTGTCTCTCCGTCAGTCACGCTCCAGTTGGAATTTTGAAATAAAGTTTAGCACCCTAATAGAAAACTGCCGCCACAAATGCCTGATCTGCTCAAGAGGAGAGCCTTAAGTTTAGGCAACCAAAATGCTTAGCCGTTGGAAGTGTTGTCTTAAAATTAGCTTTTCCCCTTCATTTGCACTAAAAAAAGATGTATCAAGGAAAGTTTGCATAGACAAAGACTGGCAGCTAAATTGTTTTCTTTAATTATTTTATTAGGCCGACGTTTCGGTCTCGATAGAGGCCATCTTTAGGGCACAATAAGTGTCAAGAAAGTATATAATGATGGCCTCTATAGAGACCGAAACGTCGAAAAGAAAACAATTGAGCTGCCAGTCTCTTCTTATGCAATCTTTACTTGATACAACTCAACATCCTACATCTACAATGTTAAAAAGTAAAAAAAAAAAAAAAAAAAATGGTTTATTTATTGTACCAGTAAAAATATTGGTTTGGTTAACTAAGCTCAAGGCTCCACTCTCAGACCTGAGTAAAAATGATTAAAAATGATCGAGGGCTCCACACGCCCGCAGCAGGTCTGCATAGTGAACCTTGAGGGACACAGGGTCTGATAGAGGGGCGTATATAGAAATTTTTTTCGGGGGGGGCCCGAACTCAAAATTTTTTTTTTTTTTCAAGAAACTATATTTTTTTTCACACGAAATTTTTTGCGGAACATTTTTTCTATTGCGGAACCAAAGTTGTCCATCCTGCGGAAAAATTTGTTGCGCTGATGTCTGTATATCCCTATATATGTATATGTGTTTGGGAAATTCGGGGGGGGGGCCCGGGCCCCCCGGCCCCCCCATAAATACGCCCCTGCTGCATAGTGTATCTTTAGGGGCGCACAGGGATATACACGCCCACACCAGGGACACTCTGGGATACACACCCCACACCAGGGACACACTGGGATATACATGCCCACACCAGGAACACACAGAGTAGATCGAAAGTGACCAGAAGGAAAATGTGTGTCCCTGGTGTGGGCAGTATACGTGTCCCTGGTGTGGGCGTGTGTATCCTAGTGTGTCCCTGGTGTGGGCGTGTATATCCCTGTGTGTCCCTAAAGGTACACTATGCAGACCTGCTGTGGGCGTGTGGATCCCTCGATCATTTTTAATAAATTTTACTCTGGGAGTATATCAGGCACTTGAGGCCACGGGTGTACATTTGCTCCACCAAAAGAGGAGGTTGTTCAAAAAAACTTTTGGAAATAGAAAATTTCCCCATTAAAAAGTATCAATCAATAATTTGATTAATGTCTCCTTATGAAACATCAAAGCCAAGGTGTTCAGTGTGGATAGTTTTTATTTATTTTTATTTTTCTTTATTCTTCGGAATTATTCAATTAATCATTTTTATTTCGGTTTAGGTAAGAAAAACAATAATAGACTAATATTCAATTTCAAATTTTTCAATACCTTTCATTGAATTCATTTTTTTTTTTCTTTCAATAGACATATTCTATGGATTTTTTTTTCCATTGTTTTATTTTCATTCCAATTTGCATTTGGATATTTAATTTTGTGTTCTTTGATAAATAATTGGACACTTCATTAAAATGGAAAAAAATTATATGAAATTGTTTTCCTCTTTTATTTGTCATTGAAAAGTTTTATTAATGAAATATTTTAGGTTATATTCTCCAAGGATCTAATATTGTCAATATTAAAATAATTAGAGCTTAAGAGACGCTCTTAATTATACTTCAATTAGATTAATGAAGGATCTAATCTAAATCTCAAGAGGCAATCAAATGTCGGTTAATTGAAAATAACGATGGAGTCTTGAGGAATTAGTAATATTACTGATTTATAAAGAAGGTTTTATGATAATAAAAATATCAATCATCATCCATTTTGTAAATTATAAACGAAATGCGAGGTATATTATAAACAGAAAAGTTTTTCTCTAGAGTGGAAAGTTTTTGATTAATTATAAATGAGTTTTCGGGAAAGCTAAAGGGATAGGTAGGGCCTACTTAAAGTATATGACATTTTTCGATTTTCGGTAAATGGATGTCAACTAGTTAGTTACATTAATTATCAAATCATTTAGTGATACATTTTGAATTAAAATGTATATATGCTAAATGTGTATGAACGTGAATATTTTATAATATAGCCCGGAGCTGTTAATTTGAAAGTTGTTGCAAATACATTTTGGAAGCAGTTTTGCTATTTTTAATTTGCATTAGAAAATACTTTAAAAAAAAAATTTACAAATAAGAATTTTTATTTTTATTAAATCCCAATTATAATAAATGGTAAAATACCTTTTTCGTTCCATTTGGGATCTGAGGGGGAAAGTTTATTGGTTGGTATGCCTAAGGGGATGTCTTCTGCATTTGCATTCGACACAACCCAATCCCTATAACCTCAGGGCACGATTATGTGCGAATTCCTATCAGTCACTGAATTCTATTCACATCAAAAGGAACACGACCAAGAGTTAAACGCGAGAAGATTGGCAAAACTCCGCGCAAATCTCTTTTTAATCAAATTTAATTAAAATATTTATAAAATATTGTTCCGTCAACTGTTTAAAAAGAAGAGAATTTCCTTTAATCCAATAATAAACAATAGTAAGTCGATAAATGCAAGAAGGGATACTAGATCCTAGAAAATATAAATATTTTCAATTTTTACTTTCTCTTACCTTTATATATGTTAATATATATTGAGAGAAAGTATTGGATTCATGTCAAAAATTCAATGTCGAGATTTTGATGGATCTTCACATTCTGAGTCCAAAAAAGTGGTTTTCGCGACATGGTCTGTCTGTGGGTGTGTGTTTGTGTGTTCAATTTTAAGCATGAAGGAATTGAGCTAGGAGGCTGAAATTTTTTATATAAGTTAAACACCCCCCTGGAAGAGTGAAAATAAGCTTTTAATCAAAATTGGCCAAAGAGTACTAGTACTGATGTACTTTTTCAGTTTTTTTTTCGATTTTCTCAAATCCATAATTTTTTTGGAAAGGGGGGAGCCAAGCAAATTGTTAAGAAAATTCGAAATTATTTAAATTATGAAGATAGTGTTTGATATTTTATTTAGGTATATTGCTTCAACTTTCGAAAATAAAATGTTTTTTATGAGTAGATAGGTATTAAAAAATAAATTCTAGGTTTCGTTCTTTAAATATCTAACAAGAATGACACTAGAATAATAAAAACAAGCTGCTCTTGAATTTTGAATGAATGGTCCTTCGAGCTCAAATGAAATGACATTTAGTTTTTAAAGATTATTATAATTTAATTATAACTGGTGGTGGACTAACCATGCAGAGTTTAAAAGAATTTTAAATCAACTTTTTTAATTGTTAATGAAAAAGCCACACAAAATAGCGCAAAAAAAAGACATCCAATTTGTTTTGTGAAAAGTGTTATAGGCTTATAATGCTTTATTAGGATGGATAAATGACGTAGAATTGAAATTAAACATCATGAGTAGTTTCATTTAGTTAATCAACGCGATGTTTATTCGTTTGCTGAATGGATATTGATTCCTAAATTTGATAATCTGTTTGTCTGTCTGGCTTGGACATGATACATTTTACACCGCAAACCCCCTACTCTGGGGTGAATTGTATCAATTAGGTTTTTGACACGTAATGTAACCACACAATTGGCCGGGTCTCTCTCTTGCCTTTGTGCCCTTTTGACAGAGGCAATATTGGATGGTTGACTTGGAGCAAAGCGCTCAGGGCTCTCAACTGGAATGCCCTCAAGGATTAAATGCCATTTTATCAAATCAACCTCAAAGAAAGTCTCTAACAAGTAGAAAAAAAAAATGGAAATAAGAAAAAAAAGAGCAGTTTTTTTTTAATTAAACAGTAGAGAATGTTTTTTGTTTGAAAATTCCTTTTTATAGTAAGTATTAAAGAGATCCTTACAAATAAAAAATAAACAAGTTAAATAAAAAGTTCAATGTATGAATTAAAAAAAAAAAAATTAAAAAATTCATTGCATAAATAATATCCAAATATTTACGATATAAATAAATACGTAAATATTAAAACCAACAAACCTATTTATATTTCTACACTATTGTAAAAATCTGGTGTGACTGGTCGCACAGCACACAACTTTCTCTTACCTTTGGTAAGGGAAAGTTGTGTTCTGTGCTTGTCACACCAGATTTTTTGTGTCGACATATGTTTATTCCACCGATATATTAAAATTCAAGATGTAAAATTTATATACACGGGAAAATATTTATATTTTGTTACCAAGGCAACCATTTCTCCTATCTTTCCAATGAAGTAAAAGAGAAAAGTGTGCTTCAAACAATTTTGATAGCAAAATGAGAATATACATTTGAAAGAACATCTAAAATATAATTTTTTTTTTTTTTTTTTTTGAATTTTAATCAAAATTGTTAGAGCGAATTTAGAGAAAATCGAAAAAACTGAAAAAATACATTAGTAAAGTACTAGTACTCTTTGGCCGATTTTGTTCAAAAGCTTCGTGTCACGTCCCAGTGGAGTACTCAACTTAAATATAAAATTTCACCCTCTTAGCTCTTTTCGTTTTTGAGATATTTTGTTCACAGACACACACACACACACACAGACTACGTCGCGAAAACCACTTTTCAAAATTTCGACATTGAATTTTTGACATGAATCCAATACTTTATCTCTAAATATATAAGTATATTAACATATATCGAGGTAAGAGAAAGTAAAAAGGGAAGGAATTAGAAAAAAAAAATAAATAAATAAATTACAATCAAAAATATTTTATTTACTGGTTTGCTCAGACTTTTAGATATTCTCAACAAATTAAAATAAAAGTATATAAATTTTTCAAGTCGATTCATAAATAATGGTAATAGTGCTTTAAAGAGAACTCTACCAGCTATACCAATGATTCAACCTAAATACAGCCTTTTCATGAAAAGAATTGCAAAATCGTTCAAATGAAATTTCAAATAAATTGTAGCATCAATAAATTAAATTTAAATACGTACTAAAGAACTTTTTTTTATTTTTAAAGGAACTAATTACTGATAGAATCCTTTCTTTTATAATAATTCCTAATAATAAGTTAATTGAATAACAAGTGTATTATAAATGAAGATCAAAGACTCCTCTTTAACTAAAACACCTTGAATATTACGTACCCTAATTTATTTACTTGTCGACATAAACATATCAAACAAGCACTTTCTTAGTTTATAAATTCAGATCAGAGGGTAGAGTATATATTTCATAGATAATATTAAGCGAATTAATTAAACAATGTTAAAATTATTAAATAACTTTAAACCTCGAGAGATTTTAGAGTTTTAGTTGACAAAAATAAAGAGGCTGGCATATTTATTTTTTAAGTAATAAATAAATAAATAAATAAATAAATCCATTTGAAGAAAGAGATCGAAAAGTTAAAATAGAAAAGTTGAGAATAAAGGGAGCGCAGGTTATTTATATTAGCTCTCAGTTAAATATCTGTAATTGAATTACATTTCAAAAGGTTCCATTTTCACCTGTTTGGCATAGACAAGGGAGATCAGACTTTAAAAGATAATTGGAGTAAGAGAAAACGGAAGCAAATAATTTAAAAGTTTATAATTAGGAGTATAAGTCTAATATAAAAGATTAAGAAATTTTGTTTTTAAAGAAAAAATTTATTTTAGCCAGTGTGCTTTATAAGTACTTCAAGAAGTTTAACACAACTTGTGTTCAAATAAAAGTTACGGAGATATTCGAACTTTATTTTTATTGGGTAAGAAAGCGTGAAGTTTACCATTTCTTCTCTTCTTTGAACAATTAAATGTTGAATTATTAAAATTTTAATATATTGTTCAGAGGACGGGAAGAGGCAGCCAAAAATACTCTGAATACTTTACAATTATAATTATTTATTTTTGGTGACAACATTGTAATTTTTTTTTTATCAAAATAGGCCAAATTAATGTGGTACTTTATTTGAAACCTCACGCAAATTAATCTATTTTCAAAAGATGAGCTAGAGGTGTGGAATTTGACATTTAAGGGTCATTTTTGATGACAACAATTGCCTGTAGCTTTTTATCAAAATAGACTAAAATAATGTGGCGTACTTTATTTGAAAGACTAAAAAGTTAAAAATGAAAATATAATTTAAAAAACTTATAAAAAAAATGCTTTTATTTAAATTGGACTAAAAAGAGAGAAATAATTTAATTTAATTGTTCTTGTTAAAATTGTTGATTATTTATGACTTAAAATAAAAGCGTTGGGCGCTCATTGATAGCTTAATGGATTGCCTATAGCCTCGGAATAACTTCAAAGCGCCCCACGCTTTTATTTTAAGTCATAAATATTCAACAATTTTAACAAGAACAATTAAATTATTTCTCTCTTTTTAGTTCAATTTAAATAAAAGCATTTTTTTTTTTAAGTTTTTTTTTAAATATATTTTTATTTTCAAAAAACTTCATTTTTTAAGCAAAATAATTGACCCTTTTCCGGTGAATAAAGTCATAAGCCCATTTTCGTTTTCTTGTTCACTAAAAATGCTCTTAAAACATAAACTAGAGCGAATTAATGTTCCATTTTCTACTATATGTTTTATAAGAGATACAAGTGTTCATTTTTATAAAGAAAGTGATTATAAATTAAGTGGCTGATTTACAGATTTGAGTCACTTTAATTTGTCAATAACTCGAAACTAATGTTTTGTGGCTTATGACTATCTTCCACTAAGTCCTTCAATTAGATAAAAATACTAATAAAAAAAATTTCAACTAAATTTTACACTATTTGTCAAGTGCATTAATGATTTTTGAATTGGAAATAAAACTAAAAAAGGAAAATAGCTCCATCGAGAGATTTAAAAAAAAACATCGATGCTAGGACAACAACTCTTCAATTATTTTTGAACATAAATTCATAAAAAGGTTATCTTTATGTTTTATCTCAAATAATAGAATTTGATTAGTTTTAATATTTCTAAAGTTCTTTAAAGCGTATTTTAGATATGAATATTTATACGCGAATTATTGTTAAAGTAGAATAGATTTTCTAATTAAAAATAAACGAGCAATTTAATGGGAATGTAAATTGTATCGGTCTATTCTGAAGGGATGAATATATTCTCGGGAACGCCTGAATAATTACAAGTGATTAGAGGTCAGCGTAATTCAAGATAATTAATGTGTTCGAATCTTGAACTCACCTGCATTAAAATTTATAATCAGAGAAACGTATCTAAAGGGCAGCTTGGTGAGCAAGATTTAATTTAATATAATAGTTTAGTCAACTTTATTTCAAAATGGAGAAATTTTGAAATTTTATTTTTGGACATATTTTACCTAGTTGTAAAATAATGATTTTTTATAAGATGATAAATTTATTATGATAATAGTATGAATAAAAAATCATCTGGTTTAAAGAAAGAGAATGCTTGTTGACAAAGGTATAACAGGTTAGAACGAAGGAGATTAATGTTAGATGAGGTAATTACGTTAATATTTTAAAACGTAAACATTTATAAGAAACAAACACTTGTTTGCTTTAAATTAATTAAATGCGATATAATACAGTTTTGTTTAAAAAAAAAACTAGAATGTTAATTAAAAAAAATATGATATATTTTTGGTGTTAGAAAAAAATTTTATTTGATTAAGCCACATAAAGGGAATTGTAAGAGTCCTACATGTTTAAAATTCGAATTTTTTATCAGTAGAAGAAAAGCTTAGTTTCAGTCAAAAATTTTTACTAATATTTTATATTCCTGATGGCGACAGTCAGTGGAGGCCAAATTTTGTTAAAGGAGGGGTGCCAAAGGGGTTGTCAAGAACAATGGTAGAGGTAATGTCGGATTAAAATTAGCTTTAATATTATTTTTGTCCAAATGGACTGGGGGTCACACATAACATGGTAGAATATGTGTATTTAAAAAAAATCAACCGAAACTGAACATAAAACTCTATTAAACAGAAAAAGTACTACGTTTTAGTTTGTTTGAGTAATTGTAATATCTCTTTTTTGTTGTTCCATCTCCGTCTCTCTCTAAAGTTAACAAAAAAAAAAAAAAAAAAAAAAAATCACTTCTGATTTAATGATGTCAACTTTTTGGTGTTTTACATCAATGGAGATGGTTTATTTCTTTGATTTAATCGATATTTGATGTGTTTATTCCTATAGGCGTTCATGGCCTTTGTATGTTTGTATGTTGTGTTTGTGTGACAAAAAAGAGAAGTAAGAAACGTTTAATAATACATCTAGAGATCAGTCAAAATGTTGAGATATGTCATTTAATCAGAACGGAATAGAAAACTTTTTGTGAGTACTTTGAATTGATTGTCAGATTGGAATATATACCAAGTGAAAAAACTCAACTTTTTCCAATTTAGACTTTACTTTTAACAAGTTCCGACGTTTCGGACGCGTCTTCAGACCTTTATCATCGTTTAAATGAATAAGTAAATTTATTAACAAATTGTTTAGACACAAGTCCTCGGTGGTGCAAACAAATACGATTTTAATTTTTTTTTTTCCAACACCAACTGATTATCATCTAATTTTCATAAATATAGGTATGTCCTAGGGGATGATGACCAGAAGGGACTGGACTCTTTTTGGACAGAAAAAATATTAATTCAAATTTGATACTTTTAAGTGGTTACTTGTCGAAACTGGAGGGGTTGACCACATAATAAAGAATAAAAAATTTTATTGTTGAATATTGAAAATTTATTTTTCTATTTAAGATATTATTAGAGACTTATTAAATCTCTATATAATAAAATAAATAAGTCTCTAATATCTTAAATAGAAAAATCAATTTTCAATTTTCAACAATTAAAATTCTTTATTGTTAGGTCCTCCAGTTTCGTCAAGTAACAACTTAAAGAATAAAATTTAAACGATTATCATGTCCAGTTTTGAATTCAAGCAAAAACATCGAATTTTTGACATTAATCGAATACTTTCTTTCTATATATTTCATATATCGATTAAGAGAAAGTAAAAATATTAATTAATTTAATCGATTTTCAAGATGTAAAATTTTTAAGTATGAGAAAATATTAATATTTTGTTACCATGGCAATCATTTCTCCTATCTTTCCTATGAAATACAAGAGTAAAATGGGCTTCAAAATATTTCAATGGCAAAATGAGAATATACATTCTAAAGAGTATCTAAAAAATTATTGATTTATGAATTTTCGTTGGAGAAAATTTTGAGGAAATCGAAAAAAACTGAAAAAGTGCATCAGTAAAGTACTAGTACTTTTTGGCCGATTTTCTTTAAAAGCTTAGTGTCACGTCCTAAGGGGGTACCTAACTTAAATATAAATATTCAACCTCCTAGCTCTTTTCGTTCTTGACATCTTTTGTTCACAGACAGACACACACACAAGATACAGACAGGCGACCATGTCGCGAAAACCACTTTTGTGGATTCAGGAGGCCTCAAAACGTGTAGATCCATCAAAATCTCGACATCGAATTTTTGAAATGAATCCAATACTTTCTCACTTTATACATTTTACATATATACATAGGTAAGAGAAAGTAAAAAAAAAAAATATTCTTTAGTAATAGGTTAAAATTTTATCTTCCCTCAAGGCTTCTTAATTTAAATTCAAATTTCATATTTGTTTTAAAATATTGTATCATATTATAAATTTAGTTGTTGATTCAATGCGTATCTTTTTGTTCTAGGTGGTCTCAGGGGCTGTTATTTCATCAAGCTCTTGTGGATTGTGCGAGGGCGGCGATTCTGTTACCCTTAGGGATTTCTATATATCGCTGTCAACCGGTGAATAAATGTTCTCTAGTGGAAACTGCATTTCTGCTTTTGGTCACGGTTTCTACAGTCAATATGCTTACGACAGTCTTGAATGATTCGCCTGTGTTCCCAGAGGATGATGAAGATGGCGATACCGCCGTGTCGGGTCCATTGCTTCTTGATTCAGCTCAATGTGTGCTTTTTGGCACTTTTATGATTTGGTTCGCTAGTATCACAATTAATTTGGGACCCACGTTTCTTAGTGGAGCTCTGGCAGCGAATGCAGAGACCAACCAAAATGCACCAAGCTGCCCATTAGTACATGGCCCTTTTAGGTGAGTATTGTAGAGAAAAGAAAAAAAAATTACAGGATTAATGTAACCAAAAAAGAAATTATTTTTTCTTTTTTAATAAACTTTGCTTTTAATAAATACGCACAATGGTACAATTAACCGCGCATCATAACAAATATTACCCGTATATGAAAGAGTACAAATACACACTTTGCCACGATTCCTAGTGTCTGATGTAAAAAAAAAAAAAAATAATGTGTAAACAAAAAAAACTTTTTTGTGTTTTTACAATTTTTTTTTTCGCGACCCGGAAAAACTTTTATACTACCCGGTGCCGGGTCACATTTTGAGAAAAGCTGACCTAATAGAACGGATAACCAATATAATAAATAACAGGAATTCCCAAACGTTTTCGGTTGACGGCGCCCTTAATATACCAGAATTTTTCAGTGGCGCCCCATGTCAAATCTCGGGGCAAACCTTATGTTAATAATTGGTTTTCTTCATTTCGAATTCAGATACGCATTGATATATCTATACCTTTTATGTTTGAAATTTTATTTAATAAATAATTAAAACTGCTATTTTAATTTTTCGACTAATAGCGGGAGGACTCAATGGAGTTAAGAAGTTTTATGATAGTTCCAATACCTAGTATATGTGGACGTGAGTGGTATTTTATTAAAATTCTCAAATTCTTCACATGGGGAATTTAGGTGAAAATAAGATTAATTCATTGTGTCCAATATATGTAGGCTGTCGGTTTCTAAAGAGCTTATAAGAAAAGATTAGTTTAACGATAGGGTAGCGATAGTAATTCTTTACTTAGAAAATAAATGGTTTGGTCAGACACTTGACAAGAGATTTATAAACGTTTAGAAAAAAAAATACAATAAAGATGTAATACTTAATAATATTGTGTTATAATAAAATTTGCTATGCCACGAAAGTTAACGTTCGATACCGTTTAGAAGCCGCTTGTATCATTAAAATAATAGACTACTATTAGGTTAAATAAAAAAATATTTAAAATGTATTTTTTATAATCATTGTCAATCCAATTGTTTCAACTCTTCAAGTTCAAAAAATCTGGTGGACTGGCGCACAGCACACAACTTTCTCTTACCTTCGGTAATCGAAAGTTGTGTACTGTGCTTGTCACACCAGATTTTTGTGTCGACATGTATTTAGTTTCCGACAGTATGGTACATTCGATTTTCAAGATGTAAAATTTATAAGTATGGCAAAATATTTATATTTTGTTACTATGGCAACCATTTCTCCTATCTTTTCTATGGAGTACAAGAGTAAAGTGGTCTTCAGAAGATTTCAATACAAAATGAGAATATACATTTTATTGAGAATCTAAAAAATAATTGATTTTTGAATTAAAAAAAATCGTTGGAGCGAATTTTGAGAAAATCGAAAAAACTGAAAAAGTGCATCAGTAAAGTACTAGTACTCTTTGGTCGATTTTGTTCAAAAGCTTCGTGTCACGTCCCATGGGGGTGCCTAACTTAAATATAAAACTTCAACCTCCTAGCTCTTTTCGTTCTTGAGATATTTTGTTCACAGACACACAGACAGACCATGTCGCGAAAACCACTTTTTTGGATTCAGGGGACCTCAAAACGTAAAGATCCATCAAAATCTCGACATCGAATTTTTGACATGAATCCAATACTTTCCCTCTCTTATATTAACATATATATAGAGGTAAGAGAAAGTAAAAAAATATCTTTTGACAGGCATGAAATGCTTCATCTTGGATTAGGGTAGAAGGAGATAAAAGTAAAATGAGTACAATGGCAATGTCAACAATGACAATAATCCACCCTTTTAATGAAATTCTAACCTGAAAGTTAAAAAAAAATTTTAAATTAATATTTCTCTAATTAATCGTAATGATGATTATATCGTTAATATCTAGTGATCCGTTAATATCTAAAAAAAAAAAAAAACTCGGTTTCTAAACTTGTTAAACATGTGCGATGGTTAAATTTTTTGCTTGGAAATCAAAGTAAATAACCAAATGAAAAAAATATATCATCTCAAGTAAGTAGTTTTTTATTAACTTAATTTGATATTGCCAAAAAAAAAAGAAATTTAACCGACTTGGTTCAAGATAATAAGGCTGATTTGAGTTGGCAGCAAAAATGGAGTGCTGTGCTAGTATTATAATAAAAACGAGATTCGTCTCGGTCCCGAGTGCCTTGGGAGGTTGGTCTAATGTAATTTATCAACCAAGAAGAAGAAGAGGGTTCCTGGGATTGAAGATGCGAAGGGGGTGGCCTCGTCATTTTATTCCTCGATCCTTCGGGAAGGAGAAATTTCGGCATTCAAAAGAAAAAAAACAAAAACAAAAAACAATATTTTAGTTTTTAATATGGTCTGAATAATTAATTGATGTTAGTTTAATTAAAATCAGATTAATGGATAAAATTGAAATTTTTGTACTAATGGATAATTATAGGCAAGAGCAGTCAATAAAAAAGACTCTGTTTGCTGGTTCTATTCTCGGAGACGTTTCGGTTCTTTTAATATAAGAGCCATCTTCAGTCCTTAGATTAGTATAATATAAAATTGCAGTTGGTCAGCGATTCAGTTTTTCATATACATTGTTCTTTTATCGATGAAGAATTAAATATATATGTATACTTATGATCAATAATTTTTGACGATGATGTACTTGTGAGTTTTGTAAAGCAATAAAATTTATTGCTTTACAAAACTCACAGGTGTTAATCACAAGCAATAAATTTTATTGCTTTACAAAACTCACAAGTGTTAATCACAAGCAATAAATTGTATTGCTTTACAAAACTCACAAGTGTTAAATACAAGCAATAAATTGCTTTACAAAACTCACAAGTGTTATCATTAGAGACCGGAAAAAAAGCATAAAAAAATGGAAAAAAGTGCTTAAAAAGCATAAAAAACTTGAATAAAAAGATGTTAAATAAGCATAAAAGTTGAAAAAAAGCATCTAATAAGAATTTTTACTCATCCACTGGCGTATACAATTTTTTTTTAAGAAACTAAATTTATTCCGCCCCGCCCGCGAAAAATTTTGTTTTTCCGGAACCAAATTTTTTCACCCTGCGGAAAAAATTTTTTACAGGGCTATATTTTTTCACACTGGGAGTTTTGGAAATTTTTTTTTTTGGGGGAGGCGGCCCCCTCCCCCTTAATCCCTGGGTATGGTGTGTGAATGGGAAAAAGTGTGTTTTTTAATAAAAAAAAAAAAAATTATAAATATTCGTAAAATAAGTTCAAATAAGCACGAAAGGGAAAAAAAGCATGAAAACTCAAAAAAAGAAAAAAGATAAAAAATGAATCTCAATGCACTTAGTTTTTCCTAATTCGTATAGAAATTAAATATCTAATGGTTGCTTATAAAATTGGGCAATAAGCATTTTGCTTAAAATCGGTCTCTAGTTATCATCGTCAAAAATCATTGATCTTAAGTATACATATATATTTAATTCTTCATCGATAAAAGAACAATGTATATGAAAAACCGAATCGCTGACCAACTCAGTGCAATTTTATATTATATCTAATCTAAGGACTGAAGATACTTATATTAAAAGAACCGAAACGTCTCCGAGATTAGATCCAGCAAACAGAGTCTTTTTTATTGACTGCTCCTGCCTATAATTATCCATTTACATCACAGTCACTACATTGGAATAGATTTTTGTACTAAAACTAAATATATGTCGACACAAAAAAATCTGTCACAAGCACTGAACACAAATTTAATTTACCAAAGGTAAGAGAAAGTTACGTGCTGTGCGACCTATCACGCCATATTTTTTTTAAATTGATAGTCTAAATAAAAGAATTCAAATAGTAATAAGGGGACCACTCGTTTAGAAATTACTCAAACACCCTCTAAAAGCCATTTGATTTACTGTTCTAATGAAGCCCCTCTCGTTTAAAGTTGAACAAACTATGCTAAAGGAATTTGTTTAACAAGATAAGAGTGATATACGTTTAATAGAAATTCACATTCATTAATAACCTTAACCAACGATAATGAAGAAAATTTGTATTTCTTTATAACCCATTCAAGGTAGTATAAAGGCTTTGTTTTGTTTCGAGAGATAAGCAATTATTTAATACCGAGATTAAATAACAAATAAATAATTTTTGTTTAAAAAGAGAAATCATGGGAATAGCATTTGACTTGAAAGAATAATAAAAAAATTATTTTTTTAACCGAAAGCGTGCTGTTCATATTTGACCGTTCATTCGGTTTGATTGATTGATTAAAGAAAAAAATCTGTCAGTGATTTTTCACTCGTTGTCCTAATCCCTTTTCATATCACTGTCGTCATTTTTCGAAACATTAAATTTTCTTTAAAGTAAATAAAAAAAAAACCATTAAGTTAGTAAAGACAACACAAAAGAATGATATCAATTTACCATATCAATTTTTATAAATTAAAAAACAAATAATATATCAATTTAAACTAAAATCTTTGAATAATTGTTGGAAGTTTTAAATAATGAGAGAAGCAGCTGGTCATTTTTCATTATTTTTTTCTTGATCATGATGTTCAGTAAGAGTATGGGGATGGATAAGTCATTATTGGGGTGTCTTTCATTATTTAAATCATCTAACAATATTAATCACTGACAAAGGCCATTTGGATACCAAATGGCTTAAATAAGAATGCCTGGACCCTAAATAATATATATTCATAACGGTTATCGTCTAAAGTCTTAAATGGCCTGAGTTGCCGAAAAGACTGTGTGAATCACTGACAAACATGAGCCGGAGGCGGATTGCGAGGCTAGTTTAATTTTAGTCTTGTTAAACACAATATACGTAATTATAAATAAAAAGAATTATTTAAACTGATTTAGATATTTATGGTTGACAAGATAAAGTTGGACTAACAAATTATATTAAGGAGGGTAACTTTTTTTTTTTTTTTTTTTTTTTTGAATGAAAAAGTTTTCACACAGTTGCAATTTATGAACGTGTGATAAATACGTGATAGGATTATGTAAATTTTTTTTTTCGTACGAAATCTAACATGGGTTGAACAAAATATGAGATAGGTTTCTATTTTGAATTTAAAATACATGTTAAAATTGCTGTGTATTCCGGAAAGATGGTCAAAATTGGTAAAAACGGGGATTTGTTATTTTGATCATTTTAATGAATAAAGAAGAGAAGTAGGGGTGGTTATTCCACAGTAGGAATATTAATTTAAGGTGATCCCCGCCTTCTTGTTTGATTGCTTTATTTTAAAAAATTCCTTTTTTTTTTTGAAAACTAAGCTTAAAAATTTTTCACAATCAGAGATAGAAATGTAATGAAGTAGAATTACTAAAAACAATACAACATATCGAAAAAGAAGAATTTATGATTAATGAAAGTTTGGAAGTAAATGATGCAACAGAATCAGGCTGAATACACCAAGGGCTCACCTTGGTGTATTCAGTCCCCCCCCCCCCCAAGTTCTTGCATAAATAAAAAAATATTTTTGTTTTAATTAATTCAGATTGAAGGGTTGGGGGAGAAATTAATTAATATTTATTATTTTATTTTATAATTTTTATTTTACCTAATAGAAAAAGTTTAACTTTTGACGTGTTTGGGAGAGGAAAACGTTGCTCAGACTTGCCACTTTTCCGTCCCCCTAGACTGCAACTCGATTGGACGGAGCATATACGAATACAAAATTTTAACCTAGCTCAACAGTTATTAAAATTAGACTAGAAGATGCTGTCCAGAAGTACAGTAGAAAAGACCTGACATAAAAAATGCTGACTCTAAAATTTCAGAAACATTTATAGACCTAGGACAATAAATCCTTTAGAATGATCACATCCCTTTATTTCAGATTCAGAATTAACAACCTTCTGTTATCGAACAATCTGAACAATTTAATCAAACTGAGGATTTCCAGTGAATTCAAGATGTAATAACTTTATAAATGTAATTGTGTTCATCTCTTACATGTATAAAAAAGTTTCGAAGTTTATCCTTTGGGAATGAGATTATAAAAATATTTAATGAAAAAAAAAAAAAAAAAAAAACTAATTCATTTAGTGTTGCCCTTGAGATTTCAATATTGCAGATATTTATCACGCAGGCACTACGTCCTGAACGTCCTCTGGATCATCATCAACGTGATCTGTGTGATGCTAACGCTATTCCACCTGCACAAACTGCATCGAGACTTGACAAAAGCGAACGTCGAAGCCGTCAGGGTTGCGGGTCTAGTCACTACACTGGTAAACGTGACCGGCGGAGCTCAGGGAGGACCCGCTAGGGTGAGATCGACAACCATCTACTTCCGTTTCTGCATTTGCTTTCCTGCTTGCTAATTAAAATTTTATAAACGATTTAAGTTGGTTTCTAGTTTGTTAATTTTTTATATTTATTAATTATTTATTAGGATAAAACTTTTACTAAGAATTCAAAACTAAGTTGCCAAGTTTATAAACCATATGTTTATAATTTTGTTTTTATGTTGTTTAATCTAAAACATCTTTATTTTGAATTTTAAAGGAGGGATTTTGTAAAAAATAATTTCAAAGTTAAAATGATGTTGAAAAAATAATATTTCGACATGAGGGTTCTCATTAGTAGATATAAAAAAAATGATTAAATCAAAAATCAAACTTTAAATCAGACCAACAAAATTATCAAGTAAAATTTAAAAAAATTGCAAATATAAAGCAATGAAGAAACAAGCGAGAAAGCTGGGCCCATAACGTACACCAAAAACACTGTGAACTTCTAGTATATTCTTAAATCAATTTCACCATCCTTATTTTAACACAATTTTTTTGTTTTTCAAACAAAAAAAGCATGGCATGAAAATATATAGTTACTAGATAATATTCAAAGTATGCTTGAAAATATAGTGAAGAGTAGGAGGGATGAAAGCCCTCTGGGCAACTACGAAGGACCTCTTATATTAAGGGAAGGGCCTTAATTGACATGCCAGGGCTTCAACTCGTTAACATGCAGAGCATGAAGGACCAAAGAGAGATAACGATTGGGGAGGGAAAATGCAGGTGTAAACAGATGGCCTCAAAATGACACGACCAAACAAAAAATTAGCACAATGCTATATAAAGTAAAAAAACTAAATAAAAAGAAAAAAAAACATGAAAAAATTGCAGATTAATAAGGCAAGCAATTAAATACAGATTAAAGATAATTATGGGAAAAAATGATATTAATTTGTATCATATTTTTAAAAAAATCTTCCTAAAGGAAAAAATATAATGATATACTGTACGTTTTAGAAAAAGTAATTTTTAAAAAATCCAAGTTTTTCCTCCATATTTTAAAAATGAAATTTTATTTAAAGATGATAGACGATATGCTATAGAAATGATGAAGAGTGAAATGAAAAACATTATTTTCTAAGTTCTTTGCAATTAACAGATATTTCATTTTATGGAATTCAATAAGCATCAACCTGGTAGAGCCTATACTAGGTATATTTTTGTTATTAATTTTAGTGGTGAAACCAGGATTTGCCTCTGAGAGGAGGGGGGTTTACTGTTAAGGTTTTGAAAGACAAAAAATTAGGTAAAATTAATAAAAATTAATCAAAAACACTAGGTGATATGTTTCAAAATAGAGTTAATTTTGAGGGAATCGAAAAAAAGTGCATTAGTAAAGTAATAGTTTCTCTTTGGCTGATTTTATTCAAAACCTTTGGGTGGTGTGTGACATAGATATAAGTATAGCCTAAATATAAAATTTGAGTTCGAGGAAAAAGATAGTTTTCAAGCTTAAAGGGAATCCTCTCTATTAATGGTAATTTTTAGAAAACAATAAAATGGACATTTAAAAGTAATAAAATCTTATTCAGAGAAATATAGATAAATATTTAGAGATTTTAACAGGAAGAGGTCTTCATAGAATTTAGGATTTTTTCACAATAAATTTAATGAAATTCAAATGAAATATCAAAAAATGTGGGTAATGGGAATTACTCAAAAACGAAAAAACTCTCGGTACTTTTATTTTAGATTTAAGCTTAGTACCCATGTCGCTTGCGTCTGAAAGATTTTCAATAAAATTGGCTAAAAGTACTAATTCTTTATTGATTTACTTTTCTGGCTTTTTTGGTTTTTTTAAAAAACGGCTCTACAGTTGTGATCATACAAGTTTTTAATAGCAATGATAATGACAGACTGAGTGTTGAAATAAGTTTCAAGTATTCATACCAAAAATTATATTGACACATGTTTATGATTAATTTTAATTAATTTTACTTAAGGTTTCAACTTGAGTCAACGGTTATTAGACTACATTTTCTCTCTCCTGGGGTGGGTTTGAACCCCAAACTCCTCCTTCCCCTGGTTTAACGTGATGAATATTGCAGTAAAAATATTGTATTTTAAAACAATTGTCCCCTTCCATATTATTCTGAGGGAGACGTTGAGGCTCCAAATGTTAGTATATTGGGCGAAAATTTTTCAAATTAAATTAGTCTGATAATTTCCAGTATTATGACCATCTTCACTATTTCTCCGAAGATACGGAGAGCTTGATGGCCCCAACAATTTATTCCAAGCTCCTTAATCTTCTCTGACACGTGCCATAAATGTCTAAATTCGGTATTTCATCCTGATTAATATACTAGGAATATAATAGTAAGGCGTATAGATTTCGAAAAAAAAATCTTAAAAAAAAACAAAATAGACTTATCATTAGATTTTATTTATTCATCTATTTTTTATTAAATAGTAAATCTAAACTAATATTACTTGGAAAATTTAATCTGCTATATTCATAGATATTAAAGCCTATTTATTATCATTTAAATGGCTTGTAAACCATTCATCAACTTGGATACAATTTCAACTAACATTAATGTAAACGTACGAGAAAATGGAGTCTGAAGTTAAATATTTGGAGTTAATCATAACACCTAATTATCATAATTTGATAAAGTTATATTTTACGTGAGCAATTTAGAATATACATAACCGATTCGATAACAAGAAAAAAAAATCTCGTCTATGAATAAATGAATCATAAAAACAATTCCAATTTTCTCCCTCCTTTTTTTATATAAATTAACTTTAAAGCTCTTTTCTAATATCCTTTTACAATCGAAGAGTAAATACATTCACCAAATAATTTTTTTTTTTTTATTCTAATAAATTCCATATTTTATAAATGAATTTGGCTTTGTATTCATTAAAGAGAAAGATCGAGGTGATTACAATGTGTGGACAATGTTGATTATTAATTAAGGCCGGGGATGTGATGCTTGTTGCATGCGAATTTCCAGCCAGGTGGGGCCCTAGAAGAGCATCGTCGGATGCGTAACTATATACAACGAATGGAACGGGAGGGAGTCCAAAGGGTCAACATGTTCCTGGTCATCACGGCTGCCTATGTGCTTTTCTGGGGGCCGCTTTTCCTGGTCACTCTGCTACACCACCCTCTTCTCGGCAACCATCTCGGATACGAGGTAGACAAGTCATGTTTATTTTCTCTTTTTTTTTCTACCCCTATGGAATATATTACCTTTGTGAGAGAGGGAAAAAAAATTGAGATTTTTCTATTTGTTCAATTCATACGGATAATACGTTTTAAAGCCATTAAATCAGTACAGGGTAGAAATTTATTACTGCTTCGGGTTTACGTCTTCAATTTAATATCAGAATTTATTGAGTTTTAAAGTATTATCCCCGGTATAAATAACGAAACAGCACTTTATGCAAACTTGAGTAAAGATCGAAACTAAAAAAAAAAGTAGTCTTGAAAAGCGATAATTTGTTGAGAAGAGAATTAATTATTTAGTTACGGAGTTATTATCAAGTACAAAAGTAACTGGTGTATTTGTTTCTTGAGGGTTAGAGAGTCATTTCTTTAAGAGTTCATAAATTGGCTTTTTTTTTTTTTTTATTTCTAATCAGCAATTTGGTGTCAAATATTTAAACTTATATCCTCCTCTTTAAAAAAGTTTTTTACTACAATCTTAAAAAGTATTTCCATATCGTCAATAAAAGATATTCAACATATTTTCTTTCAAAATATTAAATTATGAAAATCACTAAAAACAAAAGGTAGTAAAACCTTGTTGCATATATAACGAAAAGAAAAAGAATGATACATATAAATAAAACAGCGATTCGTGCTTATATATCACAAATACAAATGTATTTTATATTGTAAGGGATTCACAAGAGCAAAAAGCTATGAAAAGTCGAAAAGGAGGCTGGAGGTCCAACCAACCCAGACTCTCTATTTGGGGAGATAAAAGCCCAGGCGACAGTGCAAGGCAATCGATTGTCCCCAGTTGCTGGCATTGTCCGAAAAGACATATTTCGATTGATTAATAATTGCTTTTTTTGTAGTAGAATAAAACGCCAAGTATAAAAAAATGTAAGACACATTAATGAGTAAAATGTAAAATAAAAAAAAACAAAAGGTTTGTAATTATATCTATGAATTAATAAAAAAAAAATAATAATGTTCTTTGTTGATTATTACTAAAATGGAACATATTGCGTTTAAACAAGCAATATTACAATGTTATAAGAAATACATCAGTGGTCACACCTGTTTAGTTGATATTAATAAAAATTTTATGTTGGCCACTAATAAGTGAAAACAATATTTTGTTTTAATTAAAAAAATTGAAATAAACAGAGAAATTATGAGTTGAAATATTATTTTTGTGTAGGCCTATTAATTCTTTTAAAAATAGAAAATTAGAGAAAAATTTAGCCAGAAGACTGATATCCATTTAATGCGTTTTTTTTGTTAATGAGAGCATAAAAATGCCACAAGATAAAGAAAATTGAGAGGAAAATTATATAAATCTAGCGTAGAGTAATTGTACGGAAGAAGAGTTAAGGAGTAACATTAGAGGTGGATTAATATCGTAATATATTAGCGTATAGCCAATTCATAATTGATTTTCATTTCAAAGGAGTTTTTTTTAAATGAAAAAAAAAAATCAAATCATAATTATTTTTTCTAATCTAAATAAAAATATACACTCTCAAAACTCTTGGTTAATAGGTGTTATAATTGTCAATGTATACTAGATAGTCACAACGTTTGAATATTATTGTCTTGAGGGCTAGTAATAGAGATTGGACTACCGGAGGTTAAGAAAAATAATTAAATATAAAAATTCTGTAAACTAGGAATAGCCTACTTAAGAAAAAGGTTGTTTTAAATTTGACTATTAAAAAATTCTAAGACTAGTGTTTATATTTATAAATATTGATATGGAAATGTGCATATCTAACCCCGAGAGGAAAGGGTAATGTTAAATCTCCATTAGGCACGTCATTAAAATGTATTCATTCAGAAATATTAAAAGGAAATTCGATGAATGTTTAGAGAAACTTGATGACGTTTTTGTTTAACATTCTAATGGTTATTTTGAGGTGATGGGGTGATCCAAACAGGTGAGAATGGAGGGGGGGGGGGGGGGCGGAGATCTTTTTCGTGTCTATCTCACCTCATAAGGTTAACGAATATTCTATGAAAGACTCTAGTTATTAAATAGTTAATCTATTCGGCCACAGGTGTTACAAAGACAACAAATTTTAATAAGAATTTTTGATTTTTAAACAAAATCAATGAAAATTTTAATTAAAT
Organism: Euborellia annulipes; assembly: GCA_023213315.1. Taxonomy (NCBI): domain Eukaryota; kingdom Metazoa; phylum Arthropoda; class Insecta; order Dermaptera; family Anisolabididae; genus Euborellia; species Euborellia annulipes. The sequence continues at coordinate 74,783 of JAKCPI010013696.1, forward strand.
AAAAAAGCTTATAACAATTTTATTAAAAAGAAATGAAAAAATAAAACGATATCAAATGTTATTTTGCAGAATATATCCTCTTTCTCATCTTGCGCTCTTTTTTTATATTCATATAATCTATATATGTATAATATATATATAAAGAAAACGTGCACCATGAGTATATCAATCTTTACATTTTCTTTGTATTTTTCTTGGCACGCGATCTCAGTTTACAGAAAAAAAATATATTCTATAAAAATATCATTTAGGATATGTGAAGATGATCAAAGATTTAATAAAATTCACTTTTTTTTTTTTTTAATAAACCTCCGACTACGATAAAAAAGAGATAATTTATTTCAAAATAAATTTATTTAATATTATCAAAATATTAGTAAAAAAAAAAAAAAGAACAGTTTTTGTTCCTTTCTTTTAAGTAGAATAAGATAAGAGCAAGAGGCGTGAAAGAATGCCAAAATCTGTGCTCCACTTTTATAAGTTTTATGGGAATTACGTGCAGGCGTTTGTTAACCAAATACTCTCCTATGTGCTTTGGCAATAGCCCCTTTGATCTATCAATCTATTTATATACCACCTATGTAAAACAACCTATATAAAACTATACTTGTTTATATTGTTAGACCGCGTTAATTGTAGTTTCTTAATTAAATATGTGCAAACAATTTTTATATTAATTTCAAAATTAATATTTTGCCTTTATATATGAAAATATGTGATACTTAATTAACAAACGGTAAAATATTAAAATTTTAAATAGAAAATTATCTGGTTAAAATTTTAAAAAATTAAAATTATAAGTCAATTGATTTATCTTATTCAAGTAAAATATACATAAAAAATCAGGTGTGACTGGTCGTAATCGAATGTTGTGATCTGTGATTGTCACACCAGATTTTTTGTGTCGAAATATTTATATTTTGTTACCATGGCAACTATTTCTCCTATCTTTCCTATGAAGCACAAGAGTAAAGTGTGCTTAAAAAAATGTTGAGGGCAAAATGAGAATATATGTTTTGAGCAGCAACTTGAAAATAATTGATTATTGAATTTTAATCAAAATCGTTAGAGAGAATATTCAGAAAATCGAAAAAATACTGAAAAAGTACATCAGTAAAGTACTAGTACTCTTTGGCCGATTTTGATTAAAAGCTTATTTTTCCGGTCCCGGGGGGTGTTTAACTTAAATATAAAATTTCAGCCTCATAGCTCAATTCCTTCATGCTTAAAATTGAACACACACACACACACACACCCACACACACACACACACACACACCCACCCACACACAGACAGACCATGTCGCGAAAACCACTTTTTTGGATTCAGGGGACCTCAAAACGTGAAGATCCATCAAAATCTCGACATCGAATTTTTGACATGAATCCAATACTTTCTCTCTATATATATATTGCATATATACATAGGTAAGAGAAAGTAAAAATCTTAAAATAAATTTGAAATTTTTGTGGTTCTCTTATAAAATTCACATAGACTTATGATATAAGAGGTTAAAATATTAACATAATAAATATAAAAATCTGGTGTGACTGGCGCACAGCACACAACTTTCTCTTACCCTTCGGTAAGAGAAAGTTGCGCACTGTGCTGGTCACACCAGATTTTTTTGTGTCGAGATATATTTAGTTTCCGATAGCACCTTAGTTTCAAACTTGCATTTTAAATGTTGACTGCTTCAAATAAACTATGGTTATTTTTCAAAATTTTAATCTCATATTTGGACATTTTATACACAATATAGAATCGTAAATAAATACAAAATTTCATAAGAATTGGAAAAAAAAAATTTTAAATGCGTAAAAAGTTCCAAAGGGGACCCCCTTTTGAATCGAAATTAACATACAAATCCCTATAGGAAATTAACATTATTTCTAGGCGTTTGTTAACCAAATACTCTCCTATGTGCTTTGGCAATAGCCCCTTTGATCTATCAATCTATTTATATACCACCTATGTAAAACAACCTATATAAAACTATACTTGTTTATATTGTTAGACCGCGTTAATTGTAGTTTCTTAATTAAATATGTGCAAACAATTTTTATATTAATTTCAAAATTAATATTTTGCCTTTATATATGAAAATATGTGATACTTAATTAACAAACGGTAAAATATTAAAATTTTAAATAGAAAATTATCTGGTTAAAATTTTAAAAAATTAAAATTATAAGTCAATTGATTTATCTTATTCAAGTAAAATATACATAAAAAATCAGGTGTGACTGGTCGTAATCGAATGTTGTGATCTGTGATTGTCACACCAGATTTTTTGTGTCGAAATATTTATATTTTGTTACCATGGCAACTATTTCTCCTATCTTTCCTATGAAGCACAAGAGTAAAGTGTGCTTAAAAAAAATGTTGAGGGCAAAATGAGAATATATGTTTTGAGCAGCAACTTGAAAATAATTGATTATTGAATTTTAATCAAAATCGTTAGAGAGAATATTCAGAAAATCGAAAAAATACTGAAAAAGTACATCAGTAAAGTACTAGTACTCTTTGGCCGATTTCGTTCAAAAGCTTCGTGTCACTTCCCAGGAGGGTTCCTAACTTAATTATAAAATTTCCACCTCTGAGATATTTTGTTCACAGACACACAGTTAGACCATGTCGCGAAAACCACTTTTTGTTGAATTCAGGGGACCTCAAAACGTCTACTTCAATCAAAATCTCGACATCGAATTTTCAACATGAATCCAATACTATCTCTCCCTATAAATATTACATATATACATAGGCAAGAGAAAGTAAAAATTTTAATATATATATCAAATATCATATTCTGCTTTCGGAGTAGTGGATAAAATGTTTATAATCCCAAAAGGTGAAAGTAAATTTATTTTGACATCTTTTAATCTGGTATGGTACATTATTAAATTTGTAAATATAGAATGAAAACCAAAGTTTTGAAGAAATTAACTAAATCAGGGAGGCATTTAAGGATTCAGTCAAGGAGATGGCGTTTTTTTTTCTCTCAAATTTATTTTGATCGAAGACCTCATTTCTGGATCGTATATTAAGGTCTTAAATATTCAGTATGCTGTCAGATATTAAACTAATAGTCTAACCATCTCGATATATGATCAATAGATTAGTCCATTTAGTTTGATGTCTGAGAATCATTCTAAAACAATAATAAACTAGGTTAGTGTATAATAAAGATATCTATAATATATTAATTATCGTTAAATAGTTTTAGCGATCTATATATTTTAATAAGATATTAATATTTAATGAATTCCTTGACATGTCATAGATATATTTAACAATTTGTGAGTATATTTATTTGTTGGTTGGTTAGGCTGAACGCACACCAATTGAACAAAAACGTTTTCGGACAAAACGTTTTGCTCAATGCCAACGCACACCGATCGAGCAAAACGCTCAACGACAAAACATTTTCGAACAAAAACGTTTTGCCCAAAAGCAAAACGTTTTGCTCAATGCCAACGCACACCGATGGAGCAAAACGCTCAATAACATTTTGTTCAATGATGTCGAATCATGCTCAATTGTGTTTTGTCTCCTCGATGTGCGTTGACTCATAGAAAAGCATTGAAAAAACAGTTTTAGGCTCGATTAGTAAACGTTTTGTCCGAAAATGTTTTTGCTCAATTGATGTTTGTTCAACCTCAAACACCATGGAACTCGCTTTCGAGAATTTGAATAAGAACCCAGGATTTCTAGTCTTTCCGGGGTATCGCACCAATCCACCCTCCCAACCCCGATTTCCGGGAGCCAACAAATATACTTACAAATTTGTTAATTATTAGTCTAATTATCGTTTTATTGATGAAATAAATTTGGGCTGTGACAGATCACGTTGCACGTGGCGTACGTACACGCTTTCGTGAATCCCACCCTGTTCCTGGTGCTACATCGAGGATTACGTCAAGCTGCCTTGGACCTTTGCTGCGGCTGCTGGTCTTACTGTACATTGGGGCGACGGTTTGGACCAAGAGGCGGTGGGAGTGTTAGCGGCAGTGGTGGTTCAAGTCTAGCATTACCACTGGGGACGGTTGGACTTGTTGGGGTTGGTAGTGGCTCCGAGGAAGATGGCCTGGCTGTTAGTTTACCACCGCCACCACCTCCAAGGGTCAATTCACTTGGTGACATCTCACTACTGAAACCACCGCTTTTACCAGCACCGCCACCGGCGCCGGCGTCTGCCATTCTCAAGCAACAACTGGTAAATCGGGTCTATATGTGAGTAGATGTGTGCTGCTATTAGAATGAAAAAGAAGCGCGCTTGCTTTTTCTTATTTTTTTTAACATTTCCTCGTTTTTTTTATTTTATTTAATCACGATCAGTCATCATTTTTTATTAATCAAATTACACAATAAAAGAAAAATCAAAGCTAGACTTATTAAAAAAATTTAATTTAATTTTAAATTACATTGAAATTTAAAGAGAGTATAAACAAACGTAAGGGACTATATGAAAAAATAAAATATTGATATAATTATATTCCAAGAATGGTTTTCAATTTTAGATTTGGTTAGTTCAAATACTGATTGAAATTTTAATATTATATTCCCCAAGGTTAACAATTAATAAATTCCATATTCCATGTTTTCAACTTTTAATTAGGAAAATTAAATCAATGAAAATATAATTGAAACCTATTATTATGTATAATAATGGTTTAATTAAATTCATGAATTATAAAAAGATATAACAAAAACAGAAATGAGTTTTAGAAATATAAATTTGAATAAAAATAATTAATTTTTGAAATTGAATAATAAAGAAAAGCTTTACATAATTAAGTGTATAAAAAAAAAAGATCTCTATTCTTAGTTTAATACCAGTGAGATGCAGAACCTTTTATTCTAAAGAGATGGAAGCGGAACCAATATCAAGTACTTAACATAGAACCCTCCAAAAACCCATTAAAATTTTAAAGGCTTAGAACTTGTGAAATTGTAAGATGCTAGTGAATTTCAAGGGATTTCCAATGCTGTTGAGAGGAAATGTTAAAAAAAAAATCTTCGGTATAATAATAAAAAAAAAAAAAAACAAGGTTAAGGCGATTGCATGTTTTAAATGTGGCCAAATAAATGTTGTTGTTGTTGTTTGTGGCATCATGATAAATGTTCTGTGTTGTTTGATAATATTGTGTCATCATCGATGTTGTTCGTCGCTTATTCTAGAAAGGTAGTTGAGATCCATCGAAGATAAATGAGAAGGGGGATGGATATGTCAGCTATAAGAGGGCTCATATATTCACGTTGGTCCCGTCATCTACTTAAGCCTACTTAATTGGATACCATCCCCCAAGCCTCCATGCCCCCACTCAGTCACTTTTTTTGATTCCTTGTTAAAATCACAAATCGAATTTAATTTAACTTGGATGCCAATCAATTTAATTGTGAAATATATTTATAATCTTCGGGGTTTTAAATACAAAACCAAATTTATTTATTAAAGCTCGTTTCATTTGTTCGAGGGATAATAATGGTATTTAGGTTCTAAAAGGCTTGAATATTATAAGTCACAATTTTATTATTTATCGAGAGCAAGATGGTTAAAATACATGTATAAATATAATAAAAAAATTTCATAAATATTCATTTCCATATTAATAAAAAAAAAATGAATTTCTCTAAAGTTTTATTGAATAAAACCTTCCTAACCGAATTAAAAATAAATTTCATATATGGACCCTGTTATGCATTAAAGTGTCAAGCGCCAAAAAAATTAAAAATTGAGTTAAGCACGGAATATTGTTTCAAATGCTATAATTAATAGTATTTTTTATGAAATATGTCCTAAAAAAATTTATATTTAATGTTACTTGCTCAATTGACAAAAAAAAAAAAAAAAAAAAAAAATTATATATAATCCAATGAAAACAAAAAAATTTAATTTTTTTAAGTTTTTTTTTGGTTTTTTTAATTTAGTTAATTTTCTCAAAACTCGGTAGGTGGAGCTTGACACACTAATGCGTAACAGGGTCCATATAGGGTAAGAGAAAGTAAAAAGACAAATGAGAAATTTTTATTTACAAATCCTTTGTATTGGTATGTCGGCTTATAATTTTTCGCAAGCAAAATCTGACAAGATGAATAAGAGATGTTTCTTTAAGATTTAAATTATTTAATTTAAATATTATAACAAGGGCCAGGCTTTCTTGGCTGGATTTCAAACTGCACTTCCCGAAATTTACAAAAAAAAATCTCGAGTAGGCCTACATTTTTTGACAATTACAACACTTTTTCTTGGTACAAAAGGTATATAAATAAAAATCTAAATTTTATATCGAAAAATTAATGGAGTCATATTAAATAGCTTTATCCATTGAGATATACATTTATCTTTAGAAAATATCCCCCACCCGTTAATTTGGGTTATATTGGGAAAGAGCCTTCGGTATTTGGTATACAAAAATTTTTTAATCATCAACTTCTCTCCGGATTTTATTAATTTATTTTGTTAAATTTGACCTAAAAGTGAAGTTAATTTTACTCATATTCTCTATATATTTAACTAATTTATTTCGAACGATACATTTGGGAAATTAGTTTGATTAAAAAATTTTTAATATAATTAAAGGATAAGTAGAAAATAAATTTCATTCAAAAGTTTAATAAATGAGATTCTCTTTTGAATTGAAAAATGTGGGGTAGAATTACCCTTGGTAATTGGATTTTGATCTCAATCACTACAATAGCAGACAGAAGGAGACACAGACTGATAATTGGTTTGTGCAACCAATAGAAGCGAGAGAGAACATATGTTTAGTTTGTTGTGGTATGTATTGTCAACACAGGGAGACCAGAATTTGAATCCGTGGGGTCCGATACCCCGGCCAGCGGGTCATGGGTCACCTGGACCAGGGACGACTAACAATGGTTCAAACGTCCCTAGGGTCGGCATCTCCAGCTCGGATGTCACAGCCACCAGTTCCAGTGAAGAGTGATCAAAAACATATTCCATTTATATTTAATGTTTTTATATAATTAATATAAGTTTGAACAAAGCAACGATTTCAAAGATAAATTCTATTTATTTAATTTGTGATTATAAAAAATAGTGAAAAGGTTAAAAATGATGTATCACTAATAGAATTTTTTAAAAATTAAACTCAAAGGGTGCTTGAATACCTTCATTTAGAATTCAAATTATAAGCAAAATAAAAATGTATAGGTCTATATTAATAAAGAGGTAAAAATAAAAATGGCAAAATGTTTTAGTAAATTTTTAATTAATTCAGATATAATATAGTAGATCCTCGTTTAGCGAGCACCTCTCATAACGAGTAATTCGCATAACGAGCAAGATATTTTGTAATAGAATGACTTGCTTAACGAGTGACTTTTCGCCTAACAAGTAGCGAGGAGAGGGGAAGTCCCGGATTGTGCGTATGTTACATGTGTCATGGGGGAAATATTGTTTCGCATAACGAGAGTTTCGCTTTATCAGTATTATTCTGGAACGAATTATGTTCGTTAAGCGAGGTTCCACTGTAATAGTTTTAAAAAAGCTAAAATTGTATATTCTCCTAATTGTTGAGTATAAATTGATTTTGTTAAAATACACCTTTATGATAGTTATTAATTATGTTTCAAATACTAATCACGGAAAATTTGTTCAAAAGTATGTACAGTGAGCGCCACAATTAAGTCCCCATCTGATAGCTAGAGTCTTAAGTAAATGGTATAGTATATGGTGTATAGTGAAATAATTTTAATGACCGAAAAGGTAAAACATAAAATCTTGTACAGATGATTTTATTTTACCTTTTAAAATTTAAAATTATTTCACCATTTACCATATATTATATCATATACTTAAGAATAAAGCTATCAGGTGGGGACTTAATTGTGGAGCTCACTGTACCTTAATGTTCCATAAATATTAATTATTAATCGTTTATTAAAAAATAAAATTATTTATTAATTTATAATTGAAATAATTATGTCATTGAATAAGAATAATTTAATATATGGACCCTGTTATGCATTAGTGTGTCAAGCGCCAAAAAAATTAAAAATATTATTATTAATTAGAATATTGTTTCAAATGCTATAATTAATAGTATTTTTTATGAAATATTTCTTAAAAAAATTTATATTTAATGTTACTTACACAATTGACAAAAAAAATTATATATAATCTAATCAAAACAAAAAACTTTAATGTTAATTTTCTCAAATCTCGGTAGCTGGCGCTTGACACACTAATGCGTAACAGGGTCCATATAAGAATCTCGACTTGAAAAATTTTTTAACGTTGCCTGGCTAAGTAGAAATTATTGCCCTTTCAGATTTGGGTGTATCGTGATTTTTTTTTCTTTAAAGAGAGCAAGGCTCTAAGGCGTGTCTAAAATTTTTTTTAGCCTCGTTAACTTTATAAGAAAGAGTTTTCAAGCAATTTCCTTTCTGTTTTAATTACCTGCAAATTAAGATACTTCTTGTGGTAAATTATTTATTAAGAAACTTTTAATTCATTAATAATTTTTCAAAGGATTTTACAGCTTTGAAGTTTACAAATTATTAAATAAGAAACAGGTCAATTTTAAAGTTATTATTTAGGAATTGACCTGCTTATTTTTTTTCGACACCTGGTAAGTTTACATTATATAAAGGTTATTAAAACAAAATATAGGAAATCTAAAAAAAAAATTCTTTAAAATCTCTATATATATATATAATCACTTTATAAATATTGAAACTCAGTAATTTCATATTAAGTATATCACAAATATAAATGGCAATTTAATTCTCAATCTATTATTTTTATTTTAAAGATGTTCGCTTCCTGAATGATAAAATACTTTGTAGTAAGGGATGAAAGAAAGAGCAGCTAGTTTTATTTCGTTTTATTAAGCATAAACGAAATAAAACTAGCTGCAACTGCTCTTTCTTTCATCCCTATACTACAAGATCTACTCAGCTAACCATCTCACACTAATAAAATACTTTGGTGTAATAAATATAATTGTAATAAATTATGGTTAGATAATGTTAGTGTGTATATGTGACCGAAATAGGAAAAAAAATCAATGGTTATCTCACTAAGCGTGGGCATAGTCATTTTCATCTTTGTTCTATACTCTCAAACAAACAACTTATATATTAAGTTTTACCATTTTTACTTTGTTTTTAAAGTTTTCTAATTTATTTGAAGAAGTTTTAGAGGTTATCAAAATTTCAAAAGAAAAAAAAAAAAAAACAAAATTAAAATTTAGTGAAATTAAGCAAGAGAATTTGAAAAATATTTTGTTAAAGAGGCTTGTTCAAACTTATATTTATGATATAAAACGGGTTTATCGACCAAAATATCAACCATGTATGGATCAGCAAATTGCTCTCCTCTGAATGTTTGTATGTATGTGAATGTATATTGTATATTTGTCTCTGTAAGATTATTGTATGCCTGGGTGGTTAAACTACCATATGAATGTAATGCTTTGTGTCAAAGGAATGCTTAAAACGAGCGAGCTTAATTAAGATTTTACTTCTTAAAATGGAAATATATAAAGGCTTCAAGGAAATCGAAATGGAAATAATTTAGAAAGAAAAAAAAATTGGGGAAAAAAGTTTTAAAGAAAAAGTTATTCTATGGTATGGATAATTATAAATGTATCGAAAGGTTAATTAAAGTGAGCTCCATGCCTTGGAATTGAGATTAGATTCTAAAGAGTACCAATATCAAATTTAATAGATTAGTTAATTAATTAGAACAGTGGTTCTTGACCGATTCATAACTAATTTGCCATGTGATTGGAAAATTAATTTATTCTATGCCAGGGATGGTGAACCTTTGCGATCGGAAGAAATAGAACAGGCCGGCCCGTCGCACGGCCTGTCGCCTGTTGAAAAGAGGAAAGAAGAGACAGACATACTAAGAAAAGGACTGCCTACCCCAGCTCGGGTAGCTCGTGGTCGCCATCTACGTACCCTTAAGGGTACCCCCTGAGCGAACTAATGCCAATGTTTAAAAAATTTTAACTGACTTTTTTAAAACTAAACATCTTTAAAATTCAATTGGCTTAACCGGTAAAAATGGGCGTGGTTTGACGATTTAAAAATTTTTAGTGCACTTCTTTCAACCTTCATGTGTCACTTTTAGGTGAGTTTCTCTGAGTAGTAATCGTGGGTCAGTTAAAAAGCTTGTGTGGGTCATAGGTTCGCCATCACTGCTCTATACTAATCAGTAGATTTTATATATTATTTTTTCAAAAGTTAACTAATGCTTCACTAAAAAAAAAAAAAATTGCATGAATTGAAAAGAATAAAAGTTGAAAAAATATAGAAAAAAAATGACTGACATTTTTATCTTCCTAAATGAGTAGATTTTATTTTATAATTAAAAGAGTGTATAATAAGTATATAATTTTAAAAAATTAAAGTCTTTATTAAAAAAAAAAATAGAAAAACATCATGGATTGACGCGCTAAATCGTTGAAACATGTATTTCGGAATAATAGAAAAATTCTACTAAGAAAATTTTTCAAATGAAATTGATCATGTATATAATTATTAATATAACGACCAATTAAAGTGGCATTTTATTCATCAATTATAATAATAAAAAAAAATTTTATAAACTAAAATTTTTATATCCATGATGAAGTCTTTCTTTTTTTTCCATCATCGTCCATATTTTAAATATTAATTTTTAAAAAATCTGCGAAATAAAAGTATGCAAAAATTTCAGTTATCAGGCCTAAATTAATATAAACTAAAAAGAAAATAATTTTGATATATTTAAGTAGTACAGGAATTGGCAGAATCGCGATCCTTTTGGATATAAATCCGAAAAACCGAAACAATCCAAGATTTTCGGATCTGGATCGAAATCCTTTATTTTTTTGGGAGGATCTTGGATCTTGATCGAAATCAGTCTCGGAAGATAGGCAATTCTGGATTTTTGCGATCCTTTTCAATGGATTGTCAACCCTTTATATTTAATAAATACGTAATATATATCTTTTTGATTAATCCAAACGTCTAAAAGTCAAGACCGGATCGGATTTTTGGATCGCGGATCTAAACAGCGATTCTTTTTCTAAATCGGATCGGAAGGGATCAAATAAACCGAGTTTGCCGGATCGGATTTGATTAGTGTATCGAATCGTCTGTGCCGGACGGATCACTAATCCTTTTTAAAGGATTCTGCCCATCCCTGAATATGTATAATTAAGGCAGGTTGATCCAGTTCAAAAATTTGTTTAAAAAATAATACGTTAAGTAAAAGAGATCTTAAGTTTATTATTATTCCTAATTCTTTCATAAAGCTTGTTTGAATTAGTTCTATTAATTGAATTGAAATATAATGTAATTTCAAAAATAATAGACCTTTACTACGCCTTAATTAAGGGTAATTTTTCCGATGAATCTTATTAGTGTGTAAACTCAACATGGTTGAGAACCACTGAATTAGGCTATGTAAAGTGCAATAGGGATACTTGAGTATCGAAATTGAATGTTCCTTGTATTCCAAGTATCTCACTCGTCCTGGTGCACTCTGCGCCTCTTTTACATTCTCTAAAATACGGGTAGCAGAAATCAAATGGGCACAGAAAGCCTTAAAATGCGATTAGAATTTGATTCATATACACTCACTCATCTCTATAGACAATTGCACAATCTTCTTTTCCATCAATCATTTTCTATTATATTTCTTCTTTGATTTATGATAAAGTTATTGTATTGATGTTTGTTGTCAGTAAACAAAACACCATCAGTTATATATATAAAAAAAAAAGATTATAAATAATAATGAATTTAAAAAAAAAAATGGTGATGTCAATTGTCAATTTTTAGATTGTAAAACCAATTAGTCGCGTTTTGTTTTCAAGATAAATACAATATTATAAATAAAAAAATATATCATACTTTTTTCATTTTTTTAATGAAATATACAAGAAACGCGCCTAACTGTCCAGTATAAAATATTTATTTTGAAATAAATAACAAATGCAATTTAAAAAAAATGAGATATGCTCAAATACTAACCAAATTAAAAACCAGAGATAAATAAATTTATAAATAAAAGATTTAAAAAATATATATATATATATAATAAATGAATATTTTAAAATAATATGAAAAATAAATAAATGAATATTTTCTAATTAAAAAGTAAATAAATAATTTTTCAAATTTAATAATCCTACATTTACAGTTGGATTGCTGTAATCCGTATATTAGGGTGTGTTCGGGCTATCAAGGATTAACAAAAAAGATAAAAATCTCGAAAATAAGAGAAAAACGATTTATATAAAGAATTTGGTCATGTATGACTAGTAAATGACTTTTCGGATTACAGCATTCCTACTGTATTCCTTTTCAAATGTGTCTATTTTTCAGAAGCATCGGCCACGTAAGTAACGCGAAAATATTTAACTTAAGGGGGGTTCAGGAGCAACGTCTAAACGTACTTTAAAAAAAAAACTAGACTATTATAAGGAATTTTTCAATGCGGTTTTTTTTTTTAATGAATTAAATTCATAAGAGATTATTGGGACATCGAGCTATAATTTTTTTATAAAAAAATTAAGCAAATTAATTTTTTGTTATCAAGCAAATATAAAAAACAATCAGTCCCAATAATCTTTAATTTTTTTTAAATTTAAAAAGAATTTATTGTTATTATTAATCACATATTAATTAAAAATTTTTTAAAATAAGCTTAGATGATTTATTTAAAAATCAAATGTCAAATTAGTTCAGCATTCTTGCAATAGATGGCAGGCTAGTTCAACAGACGATATAGTATTAGCCTATATCTGGCCTATATTTATTTATTTTTATGCTTTTATAAAAGATACATTGTATATAATAACATTTATAAACTATTTAATGTTAAAAGATCAATGAAAATCAACCAAATGCATTAAATATTATTAGCTACCATTTTGACTTCTCTTGGCAAATTTTTGAATTACTTGATATTTGGGCATACTTTTTATGACACACTACGCCATCTTAGCGGGAAAAACATGCGTAACTACTTCGCTCCCTAGCCCCCTTAAACGAAAAATATTTTTTTTTAATACTAAATTTGTTTTAGAAGAAGAAATAAAAATTATCTTCCATTTGAGGAATGAAATGTGAACCCACCACTAGAGTATTATCAATCCCAAGAAAGCTATTTTCTTGAATAATCAAATGGGCTATGTCTAGAGATACTGTATTGTTTGTTTAATGTTTAATTTCCTGCCTAATTAAATTTATTATTAGCCTAACTTAAATGTTTAATGTTAAAAACTAAAAATTTTTCAGAAAGCCTTGTGAAACCTCACATACTAATTTTTCTTATAAATATGTTTCACGTAAAACCAACACCACTTCCCCTCCAAACTAAAAATTCTTCATTAATGAAAAATAATACTTAATAAAGATATTTTTTTTACTGATATGCTGTAATTATTTTTTCTAATGATAGGGGTTTATTTTTAGGAAAAAAAGAATAATAAGCAAAGAGAGAAAAATAATTTAAAAAAAAAAATCAATTTTGCCAACGAAATGGATGGTAAATAGAATAAAAGCGTTGTAAAAAAAGAAATTTTTTTACGTTTTTAATTAAAAAGGATTAAATTTATTTAATTCTTGGGATCATTTAACTAGAACATATTTCATATTCTACATTTATAATGGAATTAATTAAATTAAGAAGAGATTTTTTTGATATATAGATATAACTTTAATAACCATAAGATTCGATTAAGTACGGAGATTATTCGAAAGTAATGTGAAAACGCATCATCTTTTAGACTAATAGAAATTTTATTGATAATTAAGAAAATGATTATTCATATTTTAATTTATTTAACGTACTTAATAAACCATTTTTATAACTTAATAAAAATTAAAATTTTAAGTTTTTTTTAATGTGGTAGATAATTAAAACCCAAAGTAAAATTCCTATATTTCATAAGAATTAAAAGGTGTACAAATTTATATTTGTAACCACCGTATTTATACAGGTATATTAAGAAGTGAATAAGTTGAATTGTAATTAAATAATAAATAATTTGAAACAACCACAAACGATTTTTATTTTCTCGTCCTATTATTTATATATCAAAATTAATATAGCTAAAAGCGATTACATCATAAAATCCATATTCCGAGGGATTATATTGTATTATGTTTAGAATTGCTTTGTCTTTTTATGCCTTCAAAAGAGCAAGCCCCTTTGCGTTAGGCAACCGACTAACATCTTTACACATTGGGTTATCTATCATAAAGGGGTTTCGTTTGTATATTCAATGGAAATAAATCTTTATTTCTACGAAAACCCAATCTACTCCACATTTCCACCCAGGGGCGTATATAAGGGGGGGAGCGAAGAGGTCCGCCCCATCCCCTGAAATTTTAAGATGACTTAAGATTTTAAGATAAGTAGCAAATTTTGCTTGCCTATTTTATCTTTAGATTATCAAGAATTTCTAGTGATTAGTTGAATTGTTAAAGTGATTAATTAGTTAATTATATATATTAGCGATTTACGTATGAAAATAATAATAAGATGAAATCTTCGAGGAGGTGATAATTTATTGCAATCAAAATGATTGATTACTTAATATTAAAATAACTTTCAAAGAAAAAAAAATTATCATTATCCTGATATCTTAATGGGACTTCATACACTACTTATGCATCATAATGAGTGTATAATTAATCAAATTTTCTAATGTCTTCTGTATTTTAACGTAAGTAATAAAAACAAAATAGGTAATAAGAAAAAAAAAGTGTCAAACAATTTTGATTCTTCTTCTATCATCTTGGTCTTAACTTTTTTGAACATGGCTATTGATTGAAAAGACAGACGTGACGTCGACGTGGAATTTTTGATGTCATCAGAAAAGCAAGGGATCAACTTCAAGTCGATCGGTCGTTTCAGGAAAATCTTCAGACGAGAGAGGATCGAAGTGGGTGGGAAAAAAAAATATACGACTTGAAGGTGGAATAGCAGAAGGAAAGTGGCAAGAGGGTGTCGACACAAATATCGTTTAAAAAAATAACGACCCCTTTCCGTCGAAAAGGGGAAGAAATCAACTGGACAAATCCTTTTTCAAGATAGAAAAAAATTAGATAAAAAGACAAATTATTTTATAACGTGAAATATAAAACAAAGTGATAGAAAAAAGGGATTGTAAATTATATAAATATTTATTAAATTAGTTAGAAAGCAAGTGGTTTGAGAAAAACAATGAAATTTTGTTTCTGTATTCATTTTGAAAAGCAAATTTTATCCATTATTAGGGTGAGAGGACCAATTAGATATAATAAGGTATTATGTTATAAACAAAAAAAAAACTTAGTTATGGATAGAGAAAGAAAAAAAAATATTTAATTAAAGAAAATCGCCTTAAGTCTGATATTTTTTAGCCAAATAGTTGGTTAAAAAGTCTGCTTTTGGCAAAAAAAGTCTCTAAAAAGTTAATATGAGAAAGTAAAAGAAATAGAGAGCTTATCTCTCGATAACTCAAATATGGCAGAGTTATTTAGAATTTAATTAAATAAATAAAAAATAAAAAAAAAAACTTTTTATTACATTCGGTAAATAAAAGTTGTCTTGTGTGCCTGTCCCTTGTGTCAACTTATATTTAGTTTCCGCCGATATAATAAGAATTCACCCGAGAGGCTATAGTTGTTGACAAATGTGTTAAAATCCACGGGGGTTGGGGTTCCAGGCAATCCGATGAATATTTATTTAGATCATTTGGATACCAAATGGTATAAATAAATGTTCCTGGACCCCTTAATATGCCTTATATATTTTTTCCCATTTTAGGTTGTTTCATCCTGGGCCTTGGGCTAAGAGGTAGAGGATTAGATTATGATGCCAAAGGTTTGCATCCCGTAGCAGACGAAAAATTTATTTCAATTGAATCAATTGAAATAAATAGAGACAGAGTCTAAATATAAAGGGTTTCAGATGACGAAAAAGACTTAAATAAATTCAAAAGAAAAAAAAAACCTAAATGGCCTCAATAGCCGAAAATGTAAAATTAAAAAAAAAGTATATTAAAAAATTTGAAAAAAAGTCTGTCATAAAGGTCGCTTTTTTTAAAAAGCGCCAAAAAAAGTCGCTATAGTCGTTTCGGAAATCTCAAAAAACATTCCTTTTTGTGAAATCAGCATGGGCGTAACTAGGGGGTCCCGAAGGACACCACAGCCAAATTCGCCAGTTATGCCCATGGAGATCAGTGGAGATATCTAAGAAAATCAAGACAATTCTCAAAATTGACAAAAGTCGAAAGACTTATTCCGCTCTCTAGTTATGGGTTATGATGTATAGTCAAAGTGAATGTAAAATCTGGACTCTCATCTAGAGAGTAAAAGTCAGATGAAAAGATTAATTAAGTTTCAAAAATATTATATTTATTTGAAATAAAATGAGTTGAAAAGAAATTTAAATTTATTTTATTCTCGCTATTCCTTTATCAACGAAGGAAAATGCCCAAGAGACGAAAGAACTCATATATTAAAAACACCTATGAATACCAAATAACTACTTTTCTTCAAACAATATAAGCTAAGAAGTAAGCAACTTGAATAATAGATGGCGAGGGGAAACCTCTTATAAAACGTCGCATAAATTATTCTATTTAATTATTTATTCAAAAAGAAAAATAAATACAATTAATGCAAGCGGGAGTTGAAAATATATAATTAGATATATTTACATTTATGTAACATTAGATAACACAAAAAATTAGTTGGGAAACGTCCCTGGGTCAAAAAAAAAATTTCTTTTTGTATCTTTTTTATTTTATGATAAGTCCTTGGATTTTTTAATTAATTTTTCTATTTATTATTTTATTTTTTTAAGTCTTTCCGAGATCTGAGGACAAATAGACTTTGGAACTTTTGAATATATTAGTAATGGTAGAGTGATTCAGGAACATTTATTTTTATCAACTGATATCCAATTTATTTTAAAAAACTATTTAGTTTTTTTAATAGTCTTTTTGGCATCTTAGGCTATATAAACATAAACGAAATCCAGGGCGATTTATTTAAACCATTTGGTACCCAAATATTAATTAGTTGATCTTAACAATGTTTCAGCGACTAACTGAAGATAAAAATTTGAAAGTCCGATTGATTTCCATTCATTCCCCAGTAAATAAACTAGAGTTAAACGCCCTCATCACAACGTTATTGTTAAAATAATATATTTACTCGCGTTCTATTTGAAATGTCAGCTTTTCTAAAATTCACATAAAAAAGACTTATTTAAATATAATCTTAAATATTTAGATATTTTGCATCCAAGCCTAATGATATGTGATTCGCTCAACAAAAAGGAAAAAATAAATAAATAATTCTTATTTACTATTTAGTGTTTAAACTGAATCTATTTCGGATACACTCTTAATATTTATTATTCCTGCACTGTTGTTCATATCATTATATAATAAATTAGTAATTTGTGATAATGGAAATAAGAAATTATTTAGTTATAGTTAAGCCCTTTGCGAATAGAATAAATAAATTTGAGAATAGAAATTAAGCGATTCAGGCCAGGGAAGTTTTGGATAGGCCACCCAGTAAAGTATGGGTAAAGAGAAAGATTGCTTTTATTTTAATAATAGTGATATTTTTACCCTATTAAAATTAGGTAAAATGTCATAATCAGTATAAACATTAAAGATGAGAGCCGAGTTTTCACTTCTCCCAAAAGTATAAAAACAACATAAATCTATTTAATAATTACACTAAAAATTTCCTAAAAATTAAAAGGATTTTAACCAATGGAGATAGAACTAATAGGAACCAGCTGGCAGTAAGACTACAAGACCCAGAGGTATAATCAAAGTGACAGTGAAAATCTCCCTTGATTGAGAGCCTAAAGATGATTAAACAGCATATGAATTGCAAGTAACAGGAAGTCAAAAGTTGACCTAGAAATCATTCAATACAAGTATTAAAGATTTATCCTACTAAAATAAAGAATAATAAGCAAAATAAAGATAAATGAAAAAGTAGGTTTGTATTTCGCAGTTTCTTAAGACATAAAAATAAATAGAGAGTATTTCTCATTGTGTTTTATGGAGTAATTTTTATCTTCATCTGACAAAAAGAAATAAATGAGAACATTAGCTTTTTAGACATTTTCTAAGCTAAAAAATTTAATGATTTGAAATGAATTCAAATAGAAAAAATAATCTCTTGATAGGAAATTAAATTAACCAGCTGAAAAGTTACAGAATTATTTGAAATAATATGAAATTTTGTTAAAAAAGCTGGTTAATTTCTTCTTTATGATTTCCTGTTATCCAGTGATGTCTTATTTCCCAAAGTGTGGACGCAATTAGCATTAAAAAAAATAAATAAATCCATACTATTATTTACATTTTTAAAGTAAATACTAATGAATAATCAAGGCTCTGAGGATGGCCTCTATTAAGAGAGAAACGTCGACCCAATAAACAATTAAAGAAAAATTTTGGCTGCAAATCTCTACGTCTGCAACCCTTCCTTGATATAACTCAACAGTGACAAAAACAATATTAACTAATGAAAAAGCTAATTTAATATTAAGATATTGAAACGTAATAAGGGAATGTAACTATTTTCTAAAAAGGTCTTGAGAAAAACCTAAATTTGCTTATGTTAATTAAATACAAGTTTGAATATTATAAAGTTAATGTTTAAGTTAAATCCAAAAGCGAGAAGTTAATTTGCTAGTAATTCGATGTTTTGATTTGAAATACAACTTTGAGATACTAAAAGAAAATAGTTTGTTTTATTTTGAACATATTTTTTTTTATTAAAACTCTATGTTGATCTTTTTTATGGAATTATGTAAAAAAAAAAGGGAAAGTTAGAGTGTGTAGAAAAGAATGTTATCTTGTCTCCAGAGCAGAAACAGGTCCTGGTAAGTAAATAAGTTCAAGAGAAAAGAGGTCTTTCGCTATGAAAGAGAGTTTAGCAAGTGGGATAAAGGATAGGGATAAGTAGGAAGGAAGGGGGGAAAGACGAGAGATGCAAACATGGGTGTGGAAACGGGAAGAGAAACAAGGAGGCTGGGCGGCTCATGGACCAAAGAAAACGTTAGCTGTTAGATGTCTGATCCCTGGCAAGAGTTGACCGTGAATAGCCCCGAGCAAAACTAAAGAGAATTGGATTTCTCGTGGGAAATTCAAAGAACTTCTTCAAATGAATAAGGTAATCCTTTGGGGGGTGCCAAATCAAATCAACAATTCGCAACTAATTTTTACCCAAGCTAAATAAAATATTTTTTTCGCATGGAAGGGAAAATTTTTTTTTCTTTCTAGTTGACATTAATTTAAAATTAGTAAAATAGGGTTCAATTAGTTGAACAAATAAAATCTTAGATCGTTAATAAATTCAAAATCAAACATTTACTTTGAAGCAAAAAAACATTTTTACCATTTTTACTAGTGACGTTAATTAATTGAAAAAAAAAAAAAAAAAATTTATGAAATCATATAACGAACTATTAATAAAATTCAAAATTCACACAGACAGACCATCAGACCACCAGAAAACCACTTTTTCGGACTCAGGGGACCTCAAAACGTGTATATCCATCAAAATCTCGACATCCAATTTTTGACATGAAACCAATACTTTCTCTCTCTATATATATATATCGACGCTCTAATTAGAAAAGTGTCTAACTCCACTTTTTCGAAAATCATTTTTTGTATTTTCTGTTGAAAAATATCATAATCCTTATGATGGGTAAGAGCGTAATTCAAATTTTTCAGTTCGAAAAGTTGCCCCACGAAAAGTGTTTAACATTGGCTCTAATAATGACTATGAAATGTTTTTTGGCTCTTCTGAAAAATAAACAAAAATGGAGTTAGGACTTACTAATAGAACGTCGATATGTATATTAAAATAAACATAGAGGTAAGAGAAAGTAAAAATTAACACTTGATACTTATTTCGACAATTACTTGTCATCAACAGAAGTGATTGATTCTATATTCATTTTGAACACCAAGTGTTAATTTTCAATTAATAAAACCTTTGAAACAAATAATCTACTGTTTAATTTGTATATTTAATTTACGAAATGTTTCAATGAGAATCTATGGTCGAAAGTTTAAATCTTAGTATTATCTATAGGGGGAATGGGGGGGGGGGGCCGGGGGGGGGGGGGGGGGTAAATTGTAATTTTATAATCAATATCTATCTCTTCCTAGAAAATGATATTTTTTTAAAGGTGCATTTGTAGAAAACAAGTTACCTTCAAATTAAAAAATTAAGGTAACAAAATAAGCACGTACAGTATTTATTTCATGAATAAATAAAGATAGTGAATTTAATTAAAAAGGCAAAGATTGGAAATTGATATTTTATACATAAATATTGATTTAAGATGTTGATAGTTAAAAGTAAAAGAAAGATGGATTATAAATCAAAAAATAAATTCACTTATTTTATCTTGAAAGCACCTAGTCTAAAACTAAAAGTGAAATGTTTTGATCTTTATTTTAATTTAGCCTATTATTATTTTTTTTTTTATAAATTACAATTGTCTTTTTTTGGGGGCTAAACAGAAAAAACAATAAAGCAAGTCTTGCTAGAGTATCTTCAAGTTTTGATCATTGTCTCTTTTACCTTCTTCATTCTAAATGCATTAGAAGTTAAAAGTAATGTTCGATCCCTCATTGTTGGTTAATTTCATTGGTTAAAGTAGCAATAATTAATTTATGAAATTCACAAAATTAGAATGTTAATTTATTTAATAGGTAGGCCTATAGATTGATTGGGGTGCATTGCTAATTTTGTTTATTTGCAAGAATAATTATTGATAACGAACATGGTACATCAGCGTAATCAAATATTCCCTATTTGATTAATATACCTTCCACCAAAGAGCTAAACTTCTAAGAATTTTTTCTAAAGAAGAAAATGTTTATCAAAACCTTTCTTATGTCTTGAGAAGAAAAAAATCTCATTAAAATCAGAAAAATGGAGCCTTTTATGAATTCACCAAAGCGTAAAAAGAACTTAACGATTTGGAAAAAAAAATTAAGGTAGGGTATTCAGAAAAAAAAGAGATTATGTCGTGATAAAATGATTGAAAACAAATAATATAATTATGCTTTAGATGAAATGTTCAAATAATTAATGTGCAAAGATAATGGCTAACTTCAACAATGTGAGTGTATAATTTGTAGAGATAAACTCAATGAAATGAGCAAGCAGTGGGTTTGGATGCTGATTAGTATCACCTCAATTCCTGTTTATGGGAACAATAGTACAGGTAGAAGCTAAGCTGTCTCTAACCAAATAAACGAATGACATTTAATGGATTTAGAAGAAAAAATGTGCATTAGGTTATGCAAAAAATTTGATATTTTTAAATTTTTTAAAATTAATACCAAGAGTCGCGGGTTCGGACCCCAGGCAGTCCGATGATTTTATTTAAGCCATATGGATACCAAATGGTTTAAATAAGAATGCCTGGACCCCAATATGTATATATTAATTAATAACGGCTATCGTCAAAATCTTATATGGCCTGAGTTGCCGAAAAGACTGTGTGAATGAGAAAAAAAGTGTGTTAAAAAAAAAAACCCTTTTACTTTCTCTTACCTATATATAAATATATATAGAGAGAAAGTATTGGACTCATTTCAAAAATTCGAATTCGAGATTTTGATGAATATACACGTTTTGAGGTCCCCTGAATCCAAAAAAGTGGTTTTCGCGACATGGTCTGTCTGTCTGTCTGTGTGTCTGTGAACAAAATTTCTCAATAACGAAAAGAGCTAGGAGGTTGAAATTTTATATTTAAGTTAGGTACCCCCATGGAACGTGACATGAAGCTTTTGAAAAAAAAAAAATCGCCCAAAAAGTACTAGTATTTTATCTGATTCACTTTTTCAGTTTTTTTCCGATTTTCTCAAAATTCGCTTTAAAACGATTTTGATTTAAATTCAAAACTCAATTATTTTTTTCCCTTTAAAATGTATATTCTCATTTTGCCATTGAAATTCTCTGAAAACGACTTTACTCTTATATTTCATAGGAGAGATAGGAGAAATGGTTGCCATGCTAACAAAATATTTTCCCATGTTTATAAATTTTACATTGCCCTCGGGGCTTGGTGTAGAGGTTAGCGTGCTAACCTCGTATACCAAACGTCGCGGGTTCGGACCCCAGGTAGCTCGATGATTTTATTTAAGCCATTTGGATACC
The DNA here is from genome assembly GCA_023213315.1 of Euborellia annulipes. Classification (NCBI taxonomy): domain Eukaryota; kingdom Metazoa; phylum Arthropoda; class Insecta; order Dermaptera; family Anisolabididae; genus Euborellia; species Euborellia annulipes. The sequence goes on from JAKCPI010013696.1 coordinate 96,960, forward strand.
AAATGGCTTAAATAGAAATGCCTGGACCCCCAATAGATATTATTCATGAAATAACGGTTATCGTTCAAAGTCTTATATGGCCTAAGTTGCCGAAAAAGACTGTGGAAGAAAAAGTGTGAATGTTTAAAAAAAAAAAATATTTACATCTTTAATTCAAATATACCGTACTGTCAGACACTAAATATGTCAACACAAAAAAATCAGGTGCGACCAGTCACATCAAATTTTTTAGAAAATTATTTTACCTATTATTTAGGTATATACAAAACATCCTGAAGAGAATCAACAAGAATATATTGATGTATCTATCATTAGTAAAAATATTCAAGAATACTTTCAATTTTTTTTATAATAGGTAGACTATTAATTATTTTTTAAAGACAGGTTTGTTTAAGTTAAAAAAAAAAAAGAAAAGAAAATCTCTCTGAGCAAAAAACTAGATTAAATCCTTTTTTTTTTAATCTTTTCGATGTAGAAGAAGGGAAAAACTAATTCCCAGAGTAAATGTCAAAGGATTTTTTTTTAAAGATGCAATTTATCAATATTTTGTGTCGACAAAGTTAATTCGGGCAAACTCTCTTTTTAATCTCAACTATAATTTAATAAAAGGGAAGAAAAAATTCGTAAAGGTTAAATGGAAGTTAAAAGAGTTTATTAAAGAGAGAATAGATAATTTTAACATGTTTCTATTTCGTTTTATGTTACGAATCAGAGAAGAGCTCAGAGTTGCCTCACTCTGTTCACTGCTCACTAATGGAAATGCATCTCTTCCTGTTGGTTTAATAATAATCCATCCTGGATATTTGGAATATGCATCTAAACCAAATCAATCAGAATTTTAATTTTTTAAGGATTGTTCACTCAATTATTTTTATGTTTATTTGGAAATTTAATTAAAAATTAATAATTGATAAAATATTAGCTAACTTACAATGGATCAATAAATCTAATTATTTTGAATAAAATTGTAATTAAACCTGGAATTATGATTCAATGGATTAGTTGAAATTCTATCTACCTATTCAATTAATTTTATTTTATTCTATTTAAATGAAATTTGTAATACTAAAAGAGATAATAAATAATTCAGGGATATGCACTGGTGAGTTATAAAAATTCGCTCCTTGTTTGGTACAAAAAAAAAAAGAATTATATGTTGATATATTATTATAGGTATTATAATTTGACTCATTATAAAAATAAAGAAAAAAATCTGGTGTGACTGTCGCACTTCTACAACTTTCTCTTCGGTAATCGAAAGTGGTGTTCTGTGCTTGCCACACCAGATTTTTTGGGTCGAGATATATTTAGTTTCCGCCGATATATTAGAATTCAAGATGTAAAATTGTCAAGTATATTTATATTTTGTTACCATGGCAACCATTTCTCCTTTTTTTCTATACAACCATTTCTCCTATCTTTTCTATGAAGTACAAGAGTAAAGTGGTCTTCAGAAGATTTCAATGACAAAATGAGAATATACGTTTTAAAGAGCAACTAATAAATAATTGATAATTGAATTTTAATCAAAATCGTTGGAGCGAATTTTGAGAAAATCGAAAAAAAAAAACTGAAAAACTACATCAATAAAGTACTAGTACTTTCTGGCCGATTTTGATTAAAAGCTTATTTTCACGCCCTAGGAGGTGTCTAACTTTAATATAAAATTTCAACCTCATAGCTCTTTCCGTTCTTGAGATATTTTGTTCGTCAGACAGACAGACCATGTTGCGAAAACCACTTTTTCGGATTCAGGGGACCTCCAAACGTGTATATCCATCAAAATCTCGACATCGAATTTTTGACATGAATCCAATACTTTCTCTATATATTAACATATATAGAGGTAAGAGAAAGTAAAACACAACGAGTAAAAATCCAAAGCGACCCGATTCTTCTCCCCTCTCCAAATATAATAAATTTTAATATTCTAATTCAGTTTCTAGTTACTAATTTTAGTAAATGCCCTCAGGCCTTAGTGTAGGCATTAGCATGCTGGCTTTCTGTACCAAGAGTCGCGGGTTCCCATTCTGTTTCATGTGACAATTTATTCCAATTGGCTACCAATAAATTGAATAAATAAAGACGGGGTCTAAATGGTCTCCGTTGCCGAAAAACACCTTAAATAAATTAAAAATTTTTGTAAATAATGAAGGAGAGATTCAAACAAATAATAAAAAAATTTTCGAAAAAAAAAAAAAAAATATATAATAACCCTAAAATAACAAATAACATTCATTTTAAAAACAAATTTTAAAAAATAAACATCTTTTCTGGGTTATATAAATTATTTACGTCGTATTAAAAATCTAAATTATAACAAAGGGTATGTATATTAAAATTTAGTAAATGATAAAATTTACGAAAAAAAAATCGGAGATGATATACTTGAGGTTTGATTATTTTAAATTATTCCCAAATTCCCTTATATTTAGAGCAATCAACTTGATCGATACATAAGTGTGGTTCCTTTGCACCATGAACGCGAACACTAAACATAATTTCAAGTTTAAAATGTTTTTCGTTTTTTTTTTTTTAGTGCTTAAAAATGGATGAAGTAAATGAAACAATAATCGCGGACATAAAAATAGATGAAGAAGATCAAACAAAAATAGGTGAATTTGATGAAATAAAAAGGATGAGTTTGGTGTAGAAACCAAAGGGGAGGATGTGAATGAGGGCTTCGAAGATTTGAATGAAATTGATGGATCAGAATTGGATTCAGAAAAACGAAAAAGTAGTGCGAGTGGTGGTGCGATGTCTATGGGAAACCATCAGAGTGGTTTTACGTAAATAAATTTTTTTTAAAAGAATCATGATTTTATTTCTATTAATAGGATTATTAGTTTTAAGGATTTAGTCTTATCCGAAGCAGGTCAAGAAATCGTTACATATCTTAGAAAGAGAGATAAATTGATTTGTTTTGATTTTACAACTGATTATGAAGAAGATGATGAAGATATATTTAAATTTAAAAGGTCTATTTTTGATGATAGCGAAAAAGATAAAAAATGGCTGGATTATCCAGGTCCAGATATTCAAATCCTGTTGGATGCAAAGTCAGGTATAAAATATAAAAATTATTTAAACAGATTCGAGCAAAATTAAATGCTAGTGTTAAAAAAATATAGGTATATATAATGCTACTCAGGGCCGCAGACAGGGGTGGGGTTATTTCCCGGGGCCCGGGCCCTTTGGACTACAACCTTAAAATTCTTATAATAAAATAAATGGATTCTGGGGATCTCAAACCGCATTTTAGCAGCTTCAATTCAATTGCAATTTTTTTTACGATTACATTAACTTTATCTACCCAACAAAGTTGGTGGGCAAAGTTAAAAATCAATTCATGATTAAAATTCAAATAAAAAAAAATAATTTTCACGAAATTTTTACCCTAAGAGGGCCTTTTAGTCCAAGATCCCAGGCCCATTTTTACAAGTTATTAGTATCAAGCTAGTTTTCCGTTAGTAGCTTCATTTTGATTAGACGACCAATTTTTATTCCTCTTACAACAATTCTTGATTGTGCTAAGCTAACAGGAGTAGCAAAGATATAATATTTCAATTTGACGATTCTCAAAAATTTATTATTATTTATGGGTTTTTTCATTAAATCTTAAGAAAATTATTAACATTATTGAAAAAAAATATTTGTCCTTCAAAATATAGGGTTTGATCCAACATGTACATTTTCGAAGTGAGGGACTCTTTGATCAAACCATATATTTTGTAGGACAAATATTTTTTTAAGGATAGGTGAAAAGTGAAGAAAAACAACTAGCTGCAGATTTTCTTCACTTTTCACCTATCCTTATTAAACTACCAGCTATAAGCCCTACTTATCTAATATTTTTTTTAAATAATGTTAATAATTTTCTTAAGATTTAATGAAAAAACCCATAAATAATAATAAATTTTTGAGAATCGTCAAATTGAATTATTATATCCCTGCTACTCCTGTTAGCTACCATAACCAAGAATTGTTGTAAGAGGAAAAATTGGTCGTCTCATAAAAATGAAGCTACTCACGGAAAATTAGTTTGATACTAATAACTTGTCAAAATGGGCCTAGGATCCTGGATTATTGGACTATTTGAGTTTGAGAAAAATAATAATAATAATAATTTGGATGTTTTAGCAGTGAAAACAAAACTAAAAGGAAAACTGATGTGGAATCTTTTCAATGAAAATTTCTCTTGTACTAGGGGTCAAGGGTTCGTATCCCGTCATGAGACAAAAATTTATTTCAATTGAATTGGCTTCCAAACAAATGAAATAAATGGAGACGGGTTCTAAATGGCCTCCGATGCCGAAAAAGACCTTAAATAAAATGAAAATTTTATATGACTCAAGGTCTTGAGAGCTATTATATAAAAACCGCTAACAAATTTTTACCTTTTTATGGGGAAGGGGAAGGGGGGTTCGGCAATTCTTTCGGCGGCCCTGATGCTACCATATAACAATAACAAGTGGTAAAGCACGCCTTTGGACTACGCCCCTTGGACTCCCTCATATTTATTCTTGCTCACTGTTTGGAAATTTTGCAATTGCTCGCCTTCGGCTCTCTAAGTTTAAGTTTTAAATTTCCCTCTCTAACTCCACTTCCTTTTTCTCTGGCCAATCAGCGCCATGACGGACATATACATAGGAAGTCAGTGGCTAGGGTTTATATATAGTAGATGATGATGATGATGATTAGATGAGTTCACTTTGAGTAATGCTAAATCGAATTAAAATGGAAAAAAATGTATAATTCAATACATATTACTAAATAAAATTTTAGAAATGCTATATTATTTGGGTTCATATTGAAGTGAAATGGCCCTTGTCTAGGGTCGCAATAAATTAAAATAACTAAATATTTTATAAAAAAATAATATTTATTGCTAACTTTTTACTTATAATTTTAATAAATGACTCCCATTTTGAAAAATATTACGAAAAAGAAAAAAAAATTATGGAAAGTAATTTAGAATGTAATTTGAATAGATGATGAGTTTTAATCAAAATATAAGGATAATAGATTGATTCTCTTTAAAATAAGTTGTGATATTGTTTCATGACAAAAGATGAATGGAGTGGAAGAGATGATGAGCCTGTACCGAAGAAAAAGGAGAAGCTATATTCATGTATCCGACCGAGTTGTTTACGTCGAAAAGTGATCTATCCATCTTCGGAATTAGAATCAGAAGAGGATTATATTCATTTGCAGAAAATTCATGAAAGCCAACGAGCTTTTATTCGTATTTATTTTGGTCCTAATAATGTTTCTGGAATTATTCGTCATAGGGTGCATCGAATTCTTGGATTACGAGGTAATATTTTTTTCCTTTGTGTATTTGATTTTAAAGAATAAGAAACTAATTAATAATTTGAATCGAGAGGAGAGGAATGAAACCAGCTTTAATAAGTCAGCACAAACGTTTCGTTCACCATACCGGATGCCATTATCAGTGCTTGTCTAAGTTTTTAACAGGTCTATTCTCTAGAAACAGACGTTAAAATTTAATATCATAAATTGGGTGTTAAAAAGTTTGATTTGTTATATTCAATGTAGTAGGCCTATTTAATACACCAGCGTTAAAAAATGCTATTCTCTAAACCAAGTTTTAACAGCTACGTTAAACATGTTGCTTTTATCTCAAAGCTGTCAAAATCATCATCACGATTATTAACCAAAAATTGTAATTTGATTCAATAAAGAAATAAATATAGGCCTATTCAAAAATTTTTTATACCTAGGATAGCTATTAGTAAAGGATTTAATTGATGTGTATAGCTGATAATATGATTTATTTAAGGGTCAGGAAATCTCAAATGAGCAACGCAGCTAGTCGTTTTTTCAATTTTTATTTAAATGCAAAGTGCCAGGGCCAACGTTTCGGTCGCATATAGGACCATTATCAGGGCCAAGCCATTGTCAATTTATTATTCCTCATGGTCATATTGGCCAAAGAAATTATTAACAATGCAATAAATTCAATGACCAAATTATTAGAAACAGTGTTTTATCATGGACTGACTCATTCACTCACTCTCAGTTTCTAATAATTTGGCCATTGAATTTATTGCATTGTTAATAATTTCTTTAGGCCAATATGACCAAGAGGAATAATAAATTGACAATGGCTTTGCGCTGATGATGGTCCCATATGCGACCGAAACGTTGGTCCTGGCACTTTGAATTTAAATAAAAATTGAAATGAATCCAATACTTTCTCTCTCTATATATTAACATATATATAGAGGTAAGAGAAAGTAAAAACGACTAGCTGCGTTGCTCATTTGAGATTTCCTGACCCTTAAATATTAGTAAAGGCTACGTTTTTTGATCAGTTTCTTAACTATTCAATTGAATTTATGTAAAATTCTAAAATGTCCTCTATTTAATCAAGTTAGTTATAACTATAAATTTTTTTTTAGATAAAATACTTTTTAAACTAAAACTTTTAGACTAAAAAAAATTGAAATTTGTCTTTTTTCCTTTAAGACAGACTGCGTGATGAATTTGGCCACAGAGTTCAATTAATCCCTACGATTTTCTGGAATCGAGTAGAAATTGCAGTGGGAAATTATAATGTATTCAGATGTAATTTAAAATATTTAGAAATCTTTAACGGAAGGGATCCTGTTTCTAATAATGCAATCGAAGCGGTTAGAGAAGCTTTGGAACGAATACAACCACAAAATACATATCCAAAGGTATTTTGTAAATTTTCTTTAAAAATAATTATATAATTGTTAATTTTCTAATTCAACTTTTAAATTTTGCGTTGGATTAGGGATATGTTCTTGGAATGGAAAATTCACCGGTGATAAGTCTTTATGATGAAATTCTAGAGGAGATATTAAGAGAGAGCTTGGCGAAATTAGAGCCGAGATACTTGGTTCGAGGTGTTTTAGGAACGGTCATTGCTGGGGTTATGGAACATATTAAGGAAGAAAAGCCGATGTATTATGAAATATTGAAAATCCTAGAGGTAAATTTATTAGTCATTTTGAAATTTAGTAAATTAAATTTTAAATTAATCAACAAAAATATATTAAAATACGAATTTAATTAAAAAGTTTGGTTTAGAAAGGAATTATTAATTTTTATCTCACTGATTCATTGAAGTTTTCGATTAACTATTTAGTGCTGTCAACAAACACCAAACCCAATCGATTCTGTTTGTAACCATCTATTTTATTTTTCTAACTTCTTTAATGGCGAAACAATTTTTACTTAATTACACCATTCGACTTTTTGAGGAGTTTTGTTGACATACTTCAGCCCTGAGGATGGTCGTATATCTGACCGAAACGTCGACTTGAAGTGCATAATAAAAAGAAATAAAAGTAGCTGCAACTGCTCTTTATTTCATCCCTTACTACAAGATCTACTCAGCTAACCACCTCACACTAATTGTAAAGGAAGTTGCTTAGACTGACCATTTCACATATATTGCAATAGAAAAACAAACAGCTAACAGCTAATTATAGATTTATATTATACTATGAAAGCCCATTAAATAAGGGGTCAAGTAGATATTGTTTATATTTCAGAACCGGACTTTTTAAGTTTACAAAACTGAAGGTTTAGATTGGCTTTGGAAAAAGCACACCTTAATAACTTGTTATGCGATGAAATTGACCGCTCTGAGAAATTCTCAGAAATCTGAACCAAGTCAAGAGGTCTTGATAATCCTAGGGATAACAAAGAGTCAGCTCAACATTAAATAAAACTTAAAGCGACAAAAGAAATTAGGCATAAAAACCCAAAGAAATCAGTCAAATAATTGTCAATAACCCTAAACTTGAGCCATTTCAGCCCCTCCTTTTGGCTTAACAAACTACGTTTAGAGCCACCTCCTGATTTGCTCACTTATATACAACGAAGAAAATACCTCCCTGCTTTTCTTAGGCCCCTTGATTAATTTTCAACAAAAATCGACTTAATCACTTCGGCTGAACGCACACCGATCGAGCAAAAACGTTTTCGATCAAAATGTTTTGTCCAAAAGCAAAACGTTTTGCTCGATGCCAACGCACACCGATCGAGCAAAAACGTTTTCGGACAAAACATTTTGTTCGATGATGTCGAATCATGTCCAATTGTGTTTTGTCTCTTCGGTGTGCGTTGACCCATAGAAAAGCTTTGAAAAAACAGTTTTGGGCAAAAACGTTTTGTTCGAAAACGTTTTTGCTCGATCGATGTGCGTTCAGCCTTATTCACTGAAATGGCACATATATAGATATATAAGATTTAAACATTCGACCGATGGTTCTAGTTGAAACTTTTTGTAAATTAAAATTAAATATACAAATAATCTAGTGTATATTCAATTTTAATATAGATATAGTTTAAAGGAATCTTTTTTTAAAAGTAATTATATTATAATTTATAGTAGATCAATGTGAAAAAAAATATTTATAGAAGAATTGGATTTTTTTTTATTATAGGATTTGCTTCGTAGACGGGTTGACGAGACTTATGATCATTTAGGAGAAGTTTTAACTGTGGCAATGGAAAAAGCAATTGCTAAAGTGGACCCCAATTATCAAACAACATCGTATAGTGAATGTTTAAAAATGATTTTATGTGCAACCTCTCGTGCTATTGAGGCCCGAGAAAGAGCACGGTGTGCAGTTGCAAATGTTATGGATGATATTTTGGGAAAAGTTATACCATCTGAAGAGACTATGAAAATATCTTCTTCTACCGAAGGAACTTTTGACGGTAAATTATTTTTGATCTCCCTAATTGTATTTAATGTGAAAATTTAATTGATATTAATTTATTATTAATATTCTGAGACTGTTAGTCAGTTCGAATCAAATATTGGAATTTGTTATTTTTGTCATGTCGATAGGCTTTTAGACTCCGTTCGTAATATTTAAATAAATTCTATCGATTAGAGAAGTAAATCCCTCCCCCTTCGATTATATGACTCAGGAACAATTAAGTATAATAATTAAACTTTACAAATGAAAATTGTGAAAATAATGTTAATCATGGGCGTAGCCGGGGGGGGGGGGGGGGGGGCGCCCCCCCCTTTTTTTCTAAAAATAAAAAAAATATATTTTTTTCCCTATTGATTTTTTTAACCCCCAACCACTTATTTAATTTTTTTTTTTTTTTTATAATAAATAATATTTTTACCCCCGATGTTAATCATATTTAAATACGTTTTAAAGAAATTAAAATGTTTTCCCGAGTTTAGTAAGAGATTTGTCAAAATGACACAAGATAGCAGCACCATTCAGGTCTTTATTTAATAAGTTTCAAGAGAAGTATGTTGGATTAACAAATGCCATTTTAACAAAGCATTGTTTACATTAGGTTTACTAATGCTTACATATCAACAATTAATCTGGCTGTTGATTGGTAAGGAAGGGGAAGAATAAATCTCAGGGGCTTTTAAAAAAAACTTTTAAAAATTTCAATCTCATCTTATATTCGATCTCGGAAAAAATTTCACTCTCGTGATATTCCATATTTGGATTTAAGTAAAAAATTTACTTTTATTTTAACTGCCACAGCTACACTGGTCAGCACAGGATTTAGGTGTGTAGCTTTGGCAGTTAAAATAAAGGTAAATAAACCTCGTCTCAGAATTGAATAAAAGATTTGAAGAAATTTACTATTGAAAATGTTTTAAAAATAAAAATAGTAAATTGTAAGGCTTAATAAAAAACACCTAATTAGTTTATATATATATATGTATATAAGCTTATATATAAAAAAAAAACAGAAGAAAGTTTTTTTAAGGACTTCGTCATCCAAGGCCATATAGATTTTAACGATACTCAAATTACTTAAACAAAATTTATGTGGAGGTATTTATTTATATAATTTTCTATCGAAACGATTTAAATAAATATTCAGCAGACTGCATGGGAACCGAACCCATGCCCCTTGGCTTTATGATTATCAATATTGTCATTTGTCAACACCAGAAGGCCACGGAGGGGGGGGGGTTGAAAGAGTTATCAAACAGACAGAGCCATCTTTTAGACGATCACGTAACTACTAGCCATTAAAGGCATCCTAAACAATGCTTAAATTTGTTGGTCGTTTTTCTATAAGAAAAAAAAAATAATTAAAAAATATTCAATATTTTTTAAAAAACGTGATAGGCAAAGAAAAGTACCACTGGTTGGTGGATGTTGATATAATTTTAGGGAAAGAATCAAATACCAAAGTTCATTTAATCCATCGGGTTTTCAAATTATAGTGTCACACACACATTAATGCCTGGTTTACATGGGTCAAGTTACTCCTATTGGCCGGCAACGCCATGTAGTAAGTGGCGTTTACACGTTCAAGTAGAGACTTCAAGCTATCTTTTCTGACGCTGATCTTTATCGAGTAACTTGTCTCGTGTAAACCAGGCATAAGGGATAAAGAAACAATTCTAAAAAAAATCCTATTTAGAAAAATTAAAATTAAATGTTTAAATGAAATATCAAATATGAATCACTAACAATAAAACGAAAATTTAACACAAAAATCTTACAAAACCTTTTAACCAAACTTTCTGTCTTGTCTCAATCTCCTTTGTAAATGATAGAAATGTTTAAGATATGAAATTATTATCTTTTGAAGAATGTATATTAATTAAAAATTAAAATAAAATTCTGAGAAAAGTCAAACTCACAAACTTGTGTTATTTTCATTTCTAAGAAAAAAAATATTTATATATTTTTAATATTTTAAATTTTAATTAATTTTTTAATGGCATCGCCGCCATGATGAGTTTGGCTTTTGAAAGAGATAATTTATAAATCAATCTGTACCTGACACGAGTGAAGTATCCCACGAGAGAAGATTCCCAAAATGAAATTCAATTCTTCAAGACACAACACAATGAAAATTCAACACTCACTGATAAAATTTTAATATGTTTAAAATAATACAGTTTTAAGATAAAGAGACACAATAAAATAAATCACAAATTACACTGCTCACGATAGACTAAGCGTCGTTGGACCGGATCAGGACTGCATGCACAAGTCCGCCGCTTGGGTGCTCTAGCGTCGTTTGTATTTATTCTTTGAAGATGGAAAATTCTTTGCTTAAAAATTTGAATTTAAATTAATATAAAAAATCAGTCCGATGATTTTATTTAAGCAATTTGGTTACCAAACGACTTAAATAAGAGTGCCTGGTCCCAGAATAGATATATTCTTTAACAGCGGTTATCATAAAAGTTTTATATGGCTTAGTTGCCGAAAAGACTGTATGCATATGTGTGAGAGTGTGAGTGTGCATGGGAAAAAAAAGTGTTTAGTTTTTTTTTTTTTTTTTTTTTTTAATAAAAAAAATATATAATGCTTGTCGCAGCAGATTTTTTTTGTGTCGAGATATATTTAGTTTCCAACAGTAGGGTATATTTGAATTCAAGATGTAAAATTTATAAACAGAAAAATATTTATATTTTGTTACTATGGCAACCATTTCTCCTATTCTTCCTATGGAGTACAAGAGTAAAGTGGTCTTCAGAAGATTTCAATGACAAAATGAGAATATACATTTTAAAGAGCATCTAGAAAATAATTGATTTTTGAATTTTAATCAAAATCGATGGAGCGAATTTTGAGAAAATCGAAAAAAAAAAAAAAAAAAATGACAAAGTCATCAGTAAGTACTAGTATTCTTTAGCTGATTTTGTTCAAAAAAGCTTCGTGTCACGTCCCATGGGGGGTGCCTAACTTAAATATAAAATTTCAACATCCTAGCTCAATTCTCATGCTCAATTCATGCTCTAAATTGAACATAGACAGACACACAGACAGACCATGTCGCGAAAACCACTTTTTTGGATTCAGGGGACCTCACAACGTGTATATCCATCAAAATCTCGACGTCGAATTTTTTGACATGAATCCAATACTTTCCTCATATATATGTATATTAACATATACATTTAGGTAAGAGAAAGTAAAAATAATAAATTTCTGTTTTGTTTTATCAAATTATCCAAAAGCCATATATGTGGTAATTGTAAAATTTTTAGTCAAATTAAAATAATATAATTTTTCTTTTTAGGGAAACGAAGACTAGCTTTCTTTTAATTTTGTTTTTTATTTATTTAGATACCTTTCGAAGAACAAGAAGTTGAACCTTATTGGACTTGCTGTATCCCAGATTACGAGGGGGGAATCGGGAAGTTCAATTGTCTCAGAAAAAATATAGGTGAAGCCAGGCGCTAAAGATCACAGTTGGCCTAAACCTTGGTATCCATTTAGAAGATCCAGTGTGGAAGATGGAAAAAAAGTTTGTAATAAGAAAACTCAAACGAAACCTCCAGGAGAAAAGTTGCGTAGAGGAAGTGGCGTGTATGCTTCATGAGATTCTTTTAAAACAACAAGTCGAAGATACATTATTAGATGAAAATATT